>PVJX010003043.1:0-115548 GCA_004027295.1 Dolichotis patagonum | reverse complement strand
TGGGATCTGTTGTAATTTCAATCTTTTCAGTCCTTATTGCATGAATTTGGGTTTTTCCTTTCTTTTTCTTGATATGGTTAGCTGGAGGTTTGTCAATTTTGTTTATTCTCTCAGAAAACCAGCTTTTTGATCCATTAATCTTTGTATTTTTTTTTAGTTTCAATTGCATTGATTTCTGCTCTAATCTTTACAATTTCCTCTCTTCCATGAGCTTTGGGTTTAACTTGTTCTTCTTTTTCTAGAAGCTTGAGATGAAGCATTAGGTTGTTTGTGCTCATTCTGCTCTCTTGATATGACAATTTATTACTACATATTTCCCTCTTAAGACCATTTTCACTGCATCCCACAGATTACAGTATGTTTTTTCTGCATTTTCATTGAATTGTAGATATTGTTTTATTTCTTCTTTAATTTCATCTCTAGCCCACTGGTTGTTCAGAGGGCTGTTATTTAATTTTTTATATATTTATGCAGGTTTTGCAATTTCTTTTGCCATTAATTTCCAATTTCAGCACACTGTGGTCAGATATTATGCATGGGATAATTTCAATACCTCAGCAGTTATTTAAGAATGTTTTACAGGATAATATATGGTGTATTTTGGAGAATGTCCCATGAACAACTGAGAAGAATGTGTATTCTGATGTGGTTGGGTGGAACACTATGTAGACATCTACTAAGTCCAACTGCTCACAGGTATGATTCAGTTCTATTATTTCTTTGCTGACTTTTTGTCTTGTTGATCTATCTCTTTGTGACAATGGGTTCTTAAGGTCCCCTGTTATAATTGTGTTCCTGTGTATATGGTTTTTCATGTTCATTAGTATTTTCTTATATAGTTGGGTGCTCCTGTATTTGGTGCATATATATTTCTAATTGTTCATTCTTCCTCTTGAATTTTTCCACTAATGAGTATTTAGTGACCTTCTTGATCTCTTTTAATCATTGTAAGTTTGAAGTTCAAACTATTTGTCTGCAAATAGAATAGTTACCTCTGCTTTTTTCTGGGTTCCTGTTGCATGGAATACTGTTTTCCATCCTTTGACTTTTAATCTATCAGTTTCCTTTGGGGTCAGATGTGTTTCTTGTATACAGCATATTGTGGGATCATGTTTCTTAATCTATTCTATCAAACTATTTCTTTTGATAGGTGAATTGAGGCCATTTACATTTATGGACATAACTGATATGTACTGGCTCAAATTTGCCATGTTATGCTCCAGTTGTTTGCTTTTTGCTTTTCCCCTTGCTTGATTGCTTGTCTTATCTGGTGGTTTGTTTCTGTTGTTGCCCTAAAGATTGTGGTCATTTTTATCTCTATCTGGTATGTCTTTCAATATTCTTTCTAAGGTTGGTCTGGTGGACTTGAGTTTCTTCAGTTTTTCTTTGTCCTGGAAGTATCTTGTTTCTCCATTAAATTTGAAAGAAAGTTTTGCTGGGTACATCAGTCTGCGTTAAAAGGTGTTTTCTTTCAGGGCTTGAAATACTTCATTCCAAGCTCATCTTGACTTGAAGGTTTGTACTGAAAAGTCTGCCATGATTCTAATGGGCTTTCCTTGCTAGGTGAGTTGTGTCTTTTTTTTAACAGCTTTTAATATTCTGTTTTTATGTTGCATGTCTGGGATCTTAATTATTATATGCCTGGATGTAAATTTAAGTTGGTTGTGATTGTTTGGCATTCTATATGCCTCACTTATCTGCATATCAGATTTTTTCCCCATGTTTGGGAAAATTTCTCCTATTATTCCTGTGAATATTTTAGTTAAGTCATTTGTATTGACTCCAGCATCTTCACTAATGTCTATTTATCTTACATGGTTGCTCTTGGCATCATCTTGAAGCTTCTGGATTGTCATTTCATGCTGCTTTGTTATGTTTAAAAGTTCTATCCTTTCATGATCACTAATTGCGATCCTGTCCTCAAAGTCTGAAATGCTATCCTCAGCTTCATTTAAACGGTTTTGCATGCCTTGAATAGAATTTTTTGTTTCTTGGATGTCTCTTTCAGTTTGCTTCATGAATTCTGCTTGTTTTCTATATTGTTCATTCAAGGTTTCAATCAGTTTCCCAAGCTCCTGTACTTTTTTTTTTAATCTATTTCTTCTCTAGCTGCGCTGAGCAACTCCTTTACTAAGGTTGTTATTTCTGTCTTTACATAAGAGATTACTTCTAACTTGATTTCCTCTATAGCCTCATGGAGTTTTTTTTTTTATTTCACTTGCTATCATTTCAGAGATTTCTGATGTGTTACTTTTGAAATCCTCTATTTCAATGTGTCTTGTACTTTCTCCCGGTGGACTAGATGTTTGAGATTGCATTTTGCTTTTTCTTCTTGCCATTTTTCCCCTTCAGGTTAATATTTGGTCCTTCAATACCACTGTTGGTAGTGTGTATCTTGGGGTCCTATTGTAAAGTTGATGTTTGTACAGTTGCTGTGTCCCACAATTAAGAAGTGGGCCAGTCACTTGAATTCCCCCTGCAGGGCCTGTTGGATGAGTCCTATATTCTTCCTAGGCTAACAAGCCTAGGAGTATTGATAGAAATCAACCCCTTGTTCCTGCTGTTGTTATGTCTTCAGGGTGTTCAGAGTCACGAGATCTCCCGTTTATGGTGTTTGTCTTGGCTATTGTGTCTCTGGGTGTCCCACAGGCCCCCTAAATTTTCTCCAGGTTGGTGGAGGCCTTATTGGCCCCTCCTCAGCCTACCTGATATTCTCTGTGTGGAGGAAGGTCTCACCCACCCACTTACCCAGCCCGCCAATGACCTACTTCTGGAGGGGGCTTCATTATTGCTCTTGTTCACCCACTGAAGGTGGCAAACTCTATTCCTATTTTAGGGGCAAACTCACCTCACTGATGGAAGCCTGCTGAGTTCTTCTGTTTGTATGAAGGGTTACTGAGTCTCCCCTCAATATTGCATGGTTAATCCACTGCAGTCCAAGGTTCTGGGGGCAGGTGTGGGAGCCAAAGATCAACAGAAATACTAGGTCCAGGAAGTGGGGGGGGGGGGGTTGATGGCAGCAGTGAGACTGCGGGGGTGCACATCTCAGGCTGGAGTTCCTAAATCCTGAGGTGGGTGGCCAGTACTGGGGGAACACAGGAGGGGCCCGGTTCTGGCCCAGCCTGTGGGTGCTGCTGGCTGGAGTTTCTGGGTCTTACAAGGTGGTGTGCTGGGATGGAAGGGGTCGTGGGAGGGGCCCGGGTCCAGCCCAGCCCAGTGTGTGCTCCTGGCTGGAGTTCCTAGTCCTGTGAGGTGGTCTTCTGGATGGCAGGGGTCGCAGGAGGAGCCTGGTCTGGCCTAGCCCTGCTCACACAGCTGGCTGGAGTTCCCAGGTCCCGTGAGGTGGTCTGCCAGCATGGTGGGCATTGCAAGAGGGGCTCAGGTCTAGCCCGGCCCAGAGTGTGGTGCTGGCTGGAGTTCCTGGGTCCTGCAAGGTGGTCTCCGTACTTTCAATAGCTATAAAACGCTGCATTTCACTAAAAACAGTCTCTGATGCACCAGCATTGTTCAACATTGTAAAACAATATTTGTATTTTCCCAAATATTTTGTTACTAAATAGTCTGTATTTCTCCAAATAGGACCTACTACTAACCTAGTCATTTAGGTCTACACCCGTAGGTGCCTATAAATACACTTCCACTAGGAAGTCCTGTTTGTAGCCTTGAAAAGCCAAGTTTTTCAAAGCCCCTCTCTTCTCTTTCTGAGTCTCCTTGCACCAGCTGCTCCCTACTTTGCCAACGTGTGTCTAATGAAACTTGTTGAACCTAGTGTTTCCTGAGCCAGGCTCCACACCTAAGCTGAGGATGTAGAGCGCAGTCCTGATCTTATGAAGACTATACCCCAACTGAGGGTGGGGGTGCGGAGAAGAGACAAACAAGGCCAACCCAGAGGGCACAGAGAGATGCTCCTGGAACCAGGGGTAAAGGCATTTAATCTACAGTGGACCTGGAAGGAAGATTAGCAAGATTTCCTGGAAGAGGCAACACTTGAATTTAGTCTTGGTTTTCCATCCATTCATGCAACATCAGTTAGCAACTATTTATTAGTCATCTTATTGTGCACCAGGCACTGTGTTAGTTGCTGAAGCCACATCACTGAACAATGAACACACAAATCAAGCAGCCACAGTGACTCATTCTATCCCAATACATTTTCTACCTTCCACGTCCTTGAAACAACTCCCCCCAAGAGGCTTCATCTCCCCAGTGAAGTCATTCTGGTTCCCCAAATTTCACCTCCATGTTGGGCCCCTATGAATACGGTCCATCCATATTCGACCCAAGGCCTCAGCACTCTCCAGTGCAGCCTCTTACCAAACCTTATGCCTGACAGGCTCCCAGCCTCTTCGCACAGCTGCATCTTATGTTCCTGCTCAGCCTCCAAGGTCCCTGGAGCTGGAAATCTCTTTTATTCTCCCATTCCTGATTGTGCCAAGGACAGCTCCACACACTGAGCAGACTGCGGGAAAGAATAACCAGGCTTGGAGAGTGAGTTCCCCTCCTCCTGGTTAGCAGCTGTCCATGAGTCAAGATGACCACAGCTTGCCCTGTTCTCTCGCTCAGGAGACAAAGAAAGGGACACTGAGCACCTGTTCCCTGTGAGGCCCTGTGCTTGACAGTGCAGCTTCATCCCTGCTTTCACTCCTGGCACTGCTCTGGAAGCAGGCCTTGTGACTTCCTTTGTTGTGTGTGAAAAAATACCAGGGCTTAAGGAGGCCTCCACGGTCTTGCACTCAGGAAACGGTGAAACTGGAAGTCAAACACAGCTATGTGATTCTGAAATCTCAGCTCATCTTCCTCCAAGATTTAGCCTAGGAACAAAGGTCCTGTTCCACCTCCAAAGACATTTCCAAGGCTTGCTTCGGCCGCACATATACAAAGATGTGTCTAAATGGTTCAATGAGAAAGATAAACAGAATGTTTCCCATGATGGTGATTCAAAATAAGGTGAAAATCTAGGGGCGTCTCAAGGAATGGGGGGGATGGCTCTCCAAGCCAAGGTTTAAACAAACAAGATGAGCAGGAAAATGATTTCCACACATTGCTGTCCATCTCTGAGAAGGCTTAGATAGGAAGTGGCAGGTGAGGCAGTGGAATGAAATTGTGAGGTTTAAAAAAAAAGATGAAAATGGAAGTTTTACACATCACTGAGCTGCCTTCCTATCTGAAGGGAAACCCAACATTAATAAAACAGAAAACCTTCAACGAAATCAAAGCCAGTTTTTCTGTCAGTTTCAGAAACAACAATGCATAAGCTATAGGTGTATCCCAGATGTGTTCCAGAAATAGCCGTTTCCGAGCAATTGAGTGGAAATCAAATTTGGTGTGAACTCGTTCCTGCTCCCCATGTCAAGTGAAGCTGCCTCTGTCACTGAGGAACTGAACAGGAATCATGCCGCTGCTGACGTCAGCTTGAAGTTTTCCTCCCTAATTC
Source organism: Dolichotis patagonum (assembly GCA_004027295.1). Lineage (NCBI taxonomy): Eukaryota > Metazoa > Chordata > Mammalia > Rodentia > Caviidae > Dolichotis > Dolichotis patagonum. The sequence goes on along the minus strand of PVJX010003043.1, from coordinate 110,114 downwards.
CCACTACCCTCTTTCCATTCCAGATACGGTCACTCATGATAGCCTTTTTCTTAGGGCTGCAAGGACACAGCAAAATGACAGCTTAAAGTTGCAGGCCTTGGAAAGACCTGCTCACTCTCTTTAAACCTGGCCCTGCTTGAAGGACCATCTCAACCTTACCTGCTCAGAAAAGGCATTTGGTAAACATGTCTTTGTAGGCAGGGCATTCACAACCCCAAAAAGCGCCTTACACTCATTGAGTTTCCATTAAGTGACCAGTCTTACCTGGTGCAGCTTACCTCATCGCTGCAGTGACCCTCTGAGGTGGGTGTTACTGGATCCACATGACAGGTGATAAAGCTGCGGCCCGTGAAGGCAAGCCAGGATTCTCCCCCAATTCCCACAGCGAGGAGAAGCAAGGACAGAGGCAGAACTGTGCACAAGGGAGGGACACCAGAGAGAGGGAGAACTAAAGGGTGTGGGAAGACAGACAGCAGAAGGTCAGACACGAGGCAAAATCTGCCTCCTCCGCTGCGTGCTTGTAGTGAGCTGGCCCTGGGCCACTCTCTGTACACAGCCCTTTTTGTCATGCTCACCATCATGTTGGAGGCATCTGATGCCCTTGACATGAGACTTGCTGCAACTTTTCATTTATCATGCCAATGAAAGCTAGAGAGAGTAACTGTGGCCCTGACCTCTGTCTCCACTCAGCTGACCAGCAAGTATATCCTTACACGCAATCCAGTAACTCCAGAGAGCCAGAATTAGAACTAGATTGCTTTCCTCTAATAAAATTTATGGCGTATACAATTCAATTACATCATCCTGTGTGTGGACACTGGCTGGAGGGGCCAAGGTCACTTCCACACGTCCATCAGAGAACCTGGGGTGTAAAAGTACCTCCTCCCAGAACCCAAATGATGTTGGAGCAGAACAGAGCTGCTGGCTATGGGAAGAACCTCTTGCCCAGCAGGATGCTTGTGTCCAAACCTGCTGTGCTCCTAACACCCAGGAGTGACCCAGCCCAAGTGGATGCACTGGGCATCCTGAATGCCAGTCTTGCATGGCAGAGGCTCTGTTTACCTCTGCAGGTCCATGGTCAGCTGTGCTTCCTTGATGTCAGTCTCTCTCTGCTCTGCACAGAGGTGAGAGAAGCCATAGACTCTTCACACCCAAAGTACTCGTGCTATTTAGTCCTCTCAAAATCCTCCTTGTATAGACGCAGTGCTGCTGGAGAAGGAAAGAAGGCTCAGAGAGGATAGGTAACATGTCCAAGGCCACACAGTCTGTGAACTGACAAATAGACTCATGTTTGTTGGTCTCCAGAGACCATAAAGGAATAGATCTTTTCACACTGACCAGTGGAGCAGAGACATTTGCCTACAGAGAGAAGGAAAGGCTACACTTCAAAACTACAGCTCAGAGAGACACTTCAGAGTGGTGGGAGGTACAGTTCGCTAGAAATATACACTGCAGACATAAACAAGTGACCCTAGGAATTTCTATAATCTGGCAAGTCTGGTAAGAACAGGCTTATAAGAATAAACCTATAATGGTGATGAGAACAGGTTGGACCTTGCAATTGATTGACTGATTGATTTTTGAGACTGGGTCTTGCTAAGTTGCCGAGTCTGGATTTGAACCTCTGATCCTTCTACCTTAGCTTCCCAGAGAGCTAGAATTATAAGTATGACTTACCACACCTGGCTCCTGTGATGATTTAACAGCAGAAATATTTGAAGAGAATATTGGGCCTGTGCACAAGCTCACCCCGCCAGGCCCAGAGACTGATCAACAGACTTCAACTCTCTACCCTTGACGGTGGCTGATCACAACCCAGAGGAAATTCAGAGCCTCTGATTCCACTAAAACAGTGGTCTCCAATGTGGCATCTGGGCTGCAGCATCAGCCTCTCCTAGGAACTTGTTAGACATGCACATTCACAGCCCCAACTCAGATTCAAAGCATCATCTGGAGACAGGACCCAGAGTCCTGTGTTTCCCAAGCCCCCGTGGGGATTCCAGTGCAGCTCAGTGGGATCTCAGTGTCCCCCTGCTCACACCTAGGGACACACTTCCATCACTCAAAGGAGTTTTACAAACATCTGGATCCCGGGTCACATCTCAAACCAATGCAAGCACCATCTCTGATGAAAATGAGCTGAGACCCAGGCCTCAGTAACATTTGAGGCTTCTCAGGTGATCCCAGGCACAGCCCAGTTGAAAGTCACTGTGCTACAGTCCCCACAGAGAGTGGAGCACCCAAAGTGTGACCGCTGATGAAGAAACATGAGTGAATTTCCCCTCTCATGGCCTCTTGCAGTCGCCACATTCAGCTCTGTTTCTCCTTCCCTCTGCCCTGCGCTCAGCGGCGCCCCACAGGTACAGGTAGGTGGGGGACTGAACAACTGGAGAAAGCTGTCCAAGGAAGATGAACAAAATGGATCAGGAACTGACTGAAGGCAGCAAGGGATTCGACCTGGATTTTAATGGGCTCCATAAAAGTCTGTGATATTTCATCCAAGTCTGGTTGTTTCTCATTCATCAGAAAAAATCCTGAAGGATCTGAAAACTTGTACAAATTGCACATGCCGCAAGATTGATGGCTTCTCCCAACAGTTTCTCCCTGAAGCAATTTACTGCTAAAACCCCAGTTCTACCAAGGACCTTGAAGCTGTTCACATTCGCCAAGTCTGGGTTTTGAGTGGGCACTGGAGACCATATTTCCTGTTCCCTTGGAGGTGAGGGAGACCCTGAGGACACACAGAGGAGAGGGGTGAGCAGGCCAGTTCTAGCACCCAGCCAGGGAGAGTTAGAGACTATGCTGAATCCAGACAATCTCTAAAGGTGCCCTCATGTGCTTTTTCTGGGGTTACTTAAGTGCTATATTTCTTTTTTTTCTGACATTTCATATCCCAGTTTACCTCAGCTTGTCCTTCAAAACCGCAACTATAATAAGAATGGCCACTCAACAGTACGTTCCAGACTGGGCCTGGTACAATAGCCCCCTCCAGCCCATCCCCCACCATCTTCCACCACCCTTCTCTCCGGAGCCCTGAGGCTGAGCCTTGCTCTTCAGTGGCGCCCACTGACCTGCTAATGTCTCTTATCCTTTCTCCTTCAGCCTGAGCTTGCTAGGGGCTCCCATGTTGCAAGACCTAGATGCTTCCCTATTTTTTCTTAGTGTCCCCTAATCTCACCCACACCTTTGAAGCCTGTGCAATGGGTGTGTTTATGGGTCAAATAGTTGCAGTGTCATATGGTTTAACCTAGTAAACGGTGCTTTTCTTAAATCTCCCCAACCACCTACTGCGAGTGGACCTGTTTCATGTACAATCACACAGCGGGCTTGGAGAACTGTTGTCCTCCAAACACGGGTAAGGAACAGAGACAGACTCAGAGGCTCAGGGAATCGTCCAAAGTCATCTTGTGTATGGATAAGAAAATAATGATGGCTTGAGAATTTATTGAGTGTCAGGTACTACGCTGAGCAATTCCTGCAGATCAGCTTCTCTAACCTTTGAAACTGTGAAATAGGGACTGTTATTATGTCCATTTTATCAGACAGGAAACTGAGGCCCTTTATTTTATTTTGTCATCAGTTTAGCTGCTAATTTTAGCCAAACCTAACTGGAAGCAAGAGGGAAAAGAAGGTCAGAGGAAGCAGTCTGTAGGGATCAGATGCATAACAGAATAAGGAAACAATAGGAGAATAACAAATGCCTGTGTTTTCTGCTAAAATAAAAGAAGATATTCTAAGTGCCTACACTATGGTCACCTTTGAGAAGCCATTGAGGTCACCAGTGTCTCAGGGTTTATGCAGGGGCATAATCCACTCCTCATTCCCATGACCTTAATAAGTTCTTCCCCAGCTTGATGCCTTCTCTGAGACCTCGATGTGCATCTCTGCAAACAATGTGGTCCACACGAAGCTTCTGAGCCAGACAGACTGGGCCCACTCAAACACCTTCTGTCCCCCTCCCTTGGATACCTCATTGTCCCCCTGCAAGCCCACAGTCCTCCCTGTGAGGACCCTCTCAAAGAAACCATGATGAAATAAGGGAGCACAGGGAAAAGATGTGGTCTCTAATAAGCATTTAATAAATGGCTGGTTCTCTTCTCTTGTTCTAGAATTATTTCCAATCCGGAGATTATATTGGTGGTTTCAAAAGGAAGGTTAAAACTGTTTATCACGCATTGATTTTCTGTGCCTGAGATTAGAAAACTCACCTTAAAAGATGGTTTTCTTTATTTTACTGTTAAATTCCAAGATTTCCTTGGCAGTAGCCTTCAGGAAGACAAAGAAGTTAGTCAAAGGCCAGTCCAAAGGGGATGAGAGTTGGAGGGAATTTATTCCTCTCTGAATGTGGTCCTAAGTGGAGACAATTTCCCAGCCTCAGGCAGAAGTGACTCTCCTCGCTCCACTCTGCTAAGCCCTGTGATGGTTACTTTGAAAGTTCTGACCAGGGCCACTTATGAGTGCTCCCAAAGAGAGGGTCCTTTGAGCAAGGACAGGCACAAGCAGTGCTCCTTGAAGCAGGACAGTGCAGTATAGCTGACCATTGGGAGGAAGCAAAGGTAGTGAAGCTGGGTATCCGGGCAAGCTGGAAACGGGGCAGGCTGAGAGTCTGTTCTTCTCCCTGGAGGGCAGCCACAGCTTTAGCTCTTCCCTATGCTACCACGTAGACTTTGCTGGTTCCTTTTCAACCTGCCCTGAAGCCTCTAACCCAAGAGGGCACCAAAGGCCTGGTGGGATGGGGGGAAGACTATGGAGACTAAAGCACTTAGCCCAACTTCATACCAAGCTCCTCTGCTCATTAGCTGTGTGAACTTAGGCAATGTATTTAGCCAGTATTGGCCTCAGTTCCTGACCTGTAACTTGGGAATGATAATAACCATATCTTCCCAATAGAGCTATTGTGAAGGCTACATCAATATACAAAAAATACATGCAACAGTGCCTGGCTCCCAGGAAACACTACTTTGAGAAACAGCAGGATTGTCATCTCAGAGGGTCATCCTGTGTGTGAACAGGACTGCAGGGAACACTTCAGTCACATAACAGTCATTGTTATGTTGCCATGTGTCCGAAATCTGACTGCAGACCATTCATTCATTCATTCCACTAAGAACTATACTATATTTCCCAAAGTATGGTCCAAGTACAGCTAAGGCTCACAAGTTGAAAGTGGGGGTTATGTTTGCAAGTGTTTTAATTTTAAGAATCACACATTTTAAAAATCCACTTATATCAATATTTAAGTCAGAAAAAGCAGCTTCCATTTAGATAAATAGTGATGACATTTTAGCCATATTTATATCCCTTTGGCTCACAATCCTTATTCATTTTCCTTCTTCTTCTCCCCAGTCACCATGGAAACAATATCCTGGTTATTTTTTATACTTCAGATTTTAATTTTTATAGCCATGCATTTCTTTCTTTGTATCATTATTTAAAGCAAATTATAATCATTTCCCACTTATAGTGGTGCCATACAATTTCCTCTTTAAATTAACTTACATGATAAGTGAGTTAAAGAAAAATGTTGTATAAATGAAAAGCACACATAGAAAAGTTTTCTGCTTCATCAAGTCACATTGTTGACTTTTGCTTTTGTTGCTTGTACTATTGAGGTCTTATATAAAAAGATAAAACCAGCTTTGCCCAGAATATTTTTTAAAGCATTTCTCCACATGCTTTCTTCCAGTTGTTTCACAGTTTCAGATCTTAGGTTTAAGTCTTTCATTCATTTTGAGTTGATTTTTTTACATGGTGAGAGTTAGGAGTCTAGTTTCTTTGTTTGCTTATGGATATTCATTTTTCCCAGAATCATTTCTTGAAAAAACTGCCCTTTCTCTAGTGTACATTCTTGAACCTTCTGTTGAAAATCAGTTGGCTGTGAACACTTGTATTAATTTCAGGGTTCCATTATTCTGTGTGTCAAGATTTATGTGCCAGTATCATGCTATTTTGCTATAACTTCATAGTATGTTTTAAGGTCCAATATAGTGACATCTGTCACTTTGTTCTTTTTGCTCAGGGTTTCTTTGGCTATTTGGAATCTTTTGAGCTTCCTAAAAAATTGTAAGAATATTTTGAATATTATACAGTAATTAGAAAAAGCAAACTACACTGACAGGTAGTCATACAACTGAATGAATATGAAAATTATAAAGGACATATATTTTGTTGCATCATTTGTGAGAAATTTAAACATCTATGCAAAATATTACTACTGATGTTTCACTCTGACATATATTTAAATGTAAAACTATACAAAACTGACTAGAAGACTTGTGTTTCCTATGGAAGATAAAGACAAAAAACAAAAGATTTTGATCATCAACATTGATGATCAGAGAGAACATAAAATTACCAGAAATATCAATTTTTATTTTTCTTTTTAAAAAGAGATAAACTAGCCGGGGTTTAGCTCAGTGACATAAGCACCTTCCTGGCAAGTGTGAGGTCATGAGTTTGATCCCTGGTACCAAAAAAAAAATAATAATAATAAATAAATAAATAAATAAATAAAAAGAGATAAACTAACTTGAAATAAATTATATACTGTTAAAAATCCTTAGAAGAGCAATATGAATGTTTACTAAATGTTCTCATCTCCTTTATTTTACAAACTTCACAACACAAATGGCAAGGGATACATCAACTCAAGAATGAGACAATAAATGTATCGTATCCATACAAGGGAATATGACTTGACTATGGGGGCTAATGCATAGTGCAGCAGGGTTAACTTAGACAATAGTGTGCAAGACAGAGAAGACCAGATAAAAAGGTCACATTTTGTGTGATTTCCTTTATATGACATATCCAAGGTAGCCAGACCCTGTCTCAAATTAAAAATAAATACATAAATAAATAAATGAAAAGAGTGGAGACGTAGCTTAGTGTGAAGACTCTAGATTGAGTCTTCAGTACCAGGGAAAACAGTTCTAAAATTGTGGTGACGGTTGCACAAATCTTGTGAATATACTACAAAATACAGAATACTCTTAAGTGGTTGAATTGTGTGGCGTGTGAGTTCTAGCTCAATGAAGCGGATAAATATGAAATGCTGTATATTAAAATAAAGACCCAAAGGAGAGAGATCATGATCAACTGAGGCAGCCCAGCCTCTTTACACTGCCCACAACAGTTTGTCTTGCCCACTTTGCATCAGCAGGGGATGCTGCAAACACAGAGGAGGTTCAGGCAGGTAAGTTCTCTGCCTCTGTGAAGGTCCTTGCCTGTTGGGCTGAAAGAAACAATGACCCGGATGGCTTAAAATGACACAGACACACATCAAAGAGTCAGAAGAGGTGGTCAAGTCCACGAGGTGAAGATGATGCACTTCAAGCAGGCAGCGTTGCAAATCGTGAAAACAAAAGAAGTAGAGACTTCACCGTGGGAGGCTGAGACAGAAGAATCACAAGGTTGAACTTAGCTTGGGCAACTTAATGACTTAGTGACATATTGTTTCAAAATAAATAAATAGGCCTGGGTATGTAGCTCATTGTGAGAGCCCCAGGTACAAATCCCTAATACTGCAGGAAAAATAAAAATGATATGTTGACTTTAAGATAAACTGCAGGGAATCTGTGTAGGATGCGCAGGCTGGAAGTGGTTGAGTTCCAAGTGGTGGACAGGGGCACAGAGTCCCAGCTCCCCACCTCTCTCCTGCACTGTACTCACTCCACGATACACAAAGGAAAGAAACAGCATTTTCTCTGGGACTTCCTTCCAGGTCCTCTCTAAGGCAGAGCTGAGTTCTCCTGCCCCGACATCAAGGACACCGAGACAGCAGAGCCTCTAGAAGCCTCCTCTGTTGACCTCTCTGTTTTCATGAGGGGAAAATCTGCATATATGAATGAAGCAAGTCAAGAGCACAGCACAGTTGACTGCCTCAGGCCTGAACTGCCTCCATGTGGCCAAGTGGTGCTCACAGAGTCCTGATGTGGCCTTAGTAAGTGACTCTAAATACACTTGCTTCAAGTCAGTTGATTAAAGACTGAATCATAGCCTGTATATCTCCAGATGATAAAAATGAGCACTGTGTGTCCCACTGCGCTGTGGATTGAATCTGACCAATGAAAGGGGTAATGTACTGTAGGGAGAGCTCACAGAAGCCCTGGTGGAAGATATCTCCAATCTTTATTACGGTGCTGCTTCTCCATTCAGGCTGCCTGATTTGGAGGGTGCTTATTTCCGTCATTTATCACCACTGTCAGCAACACGAGTTGGATGTCAAAGCCCCATTCTCTTTCCTCATCCTCCCATCATCCGAGACGTGACTGATTCACTGCGGGTCCGCCTAGCAGGCAGATCCGCATGCTCCACCTTGCAGTCCTGGAAAACGCTCTCATTCTTTCAACGGTGCTGTCACTAGACTACATTATCAACAACCTCCAAACCAAGACTTTATTCTTTTTCTCTTGCCACTGAGTTCAAGCTAAGAAGGAGCAAAGGAACATTTCTAAAGCAGTGTTCCATTTTCTTTAATCTCTTTAAATTGCTTACCTACTCAAACTTTCTTTTCTCCAATAGGAAAAGCCACCAGCACGGAACAAAATATTCAGACCCCTAACAGGAACAGTGTGAGGTAGGCTCAGGCTGCCTGGAGGGAAGGCTCACAAGTGTGCATGAAGAACGTTAGTCATTGACCTTCCGCTTCCCACCTCCTGGGCAAAGAAACAGCAGATGAGAATGTTAGGGGGCCAGGAGGATTTGCTTCGGTCTACATATACACCCTGAGATGACAGATGATAGATAGATGATAGATAGATAGATATAGAAACAGATAGATGTAGAGATTGATGATTGATTGATAGATAGGTAATAGATAGATAGATAGATAGATAGAAATTTGGGGCCAGGGACTGAATCCAGGACCTCATGTGTGCTACGCACTCACCCTACCACTGAGCTCTGGTCTAGCCAGTTTGTATTTAATCTGTGGAATGCATAGTCGGGATCCTTAAAAACACTCCCACCATCCCCACCCCCACCCCCACCCCCACTTTTTTCCACACACTATTATCCTAAGAATGTTGAGTAGAACCTCAGGAAATTGTTTCAATAGTAAATGCTGAACAGGAGCTAAACAGCTTACAGATTGAGTAGTACTATTTTAGGTTCACAACTGTGCCAATCATGTATAGGGGTCATTATAAAAAAAAAGACATCAAAAAATGAGAGGGAGAAGGAAAGAGAAAGAGAAAGAGAAAGAGAAAGAGAAAGAGAAAGAGAAAGAGAAAGAGAAAGAGAAAGAAGGGAGGGGAGGGGAGGGGAAAGGAAGGGAAGGGAAGGGAAGAGAAGAGAAGGGAAAAGAGAAGAGAAGAGAAAGAAGAGGAGAAGAGAAGAGAAGAGAAGAGAAGAGAAGAGAAGAGAAGAGAAGAGAAGAGAAAAGAGGGTAGAGTGGAGAAGGAGAGGAGAGAGAGAGAAAGAAACCACTACAGAAAAACGCTGATGTACAAAATTTGGGAGAACCAGACCAGGTGACTCCAACACACTGTAGTTTCCCATTGTAGTAACACATTGTAGCTTAGTGAATAATGTTATAAACCACCAGCTCCTGTGGTATAATGCCTGGCTTACAGAAAATGAATATAAAATTTTACAGTGTGAAGTGGTATTTAATGCTAGAACTTTAATTTCTTAAAATAGTTTAAAATAAAAGAAGAGCTGAATTTATCTAATGCAAAACAATTTTAGGCATAATCCAACATTTTTGATACTCAGGAGTTACCCTTGCAACTTACATTGTTTAATTCATCTATTTGTATTATTTAACACTTTAAATACTTTATAATACATGTACATTTACACACAGTAATACAAAAATATACACACATAAAACAAGACTTTCCCCCAGAGCCTGAAATCTCAGCATCGAGTTTTTTCAATGCCAAAAATTACCTGGTGGCAGTAGAGAGATATTGGGGTATTGTGTAGGTGAGGAAATCAATAGTGTCCTTAAGAAAGGCCCTAAATCTGAATTAGCAGTAGGAATGACATGCATAGCTTTGAAATAAATATAAAAATAAATATATTTCTAAATAGTTCCTAGTGCTTTCTAAATTATTAGTGTTAATAAAACATGCATAAATATGCAAATGAAGGAAGTACAAACTGGAAATAATCAAAGTGGTAAGAACAGAGAATTAGTTGAAGAGGCTAACAGTGGAACAGTATTAGAAGCAGGGGAACAGAGCAATTTGGGAAAATGTAATAAAGTGAGTAAAGGCTCCACTCTCTTCATGCAGAAGTTCCACAATTTAAAATTTATCTTCAGGAAATCATCAATGATTTTTTAAAAATTCACATGGACATATGTTCACCAGAGCCACATTTATAAAAAAGAAAAATAGAATCAAAACATCCAGGGCAGGAAAACATTAAGTAAAAATATATAAGCAATGATGGACAACCCCTGAATAGATGAATGAATGAATGAATGAATGAATGAATTTCTAAATCAAGCATAGTCCTTCAGAAGAGGAAATCAATGTCTACGAAACAGCACCATCAGATATCCAGGGCTAAATGACTCAGAATGTCATGATCAATTAAACCAAGAAAAGAAATTCATTGACATATCAATGTGAAGTCATATATATTTTCTCTTAAAATAGTTTGAACTATGTGCAATTGTCACTGTTAGATCACCTTAATAACATGGAAATTTCATACAGTTTAACCTAATCATTTCTTAGCTCTATCTGACGAAAAGGCTATAAACAATGAAAATCCCAGGAGCAACAAACATCACTGGTAACTAAGAAACATTTTCTAATAAAAGGAAGAGAGACTCCTTAGGGAGTTCTAGGTTTAGGACAGTAGACAAATCAGATAAGCCTAGAATATCTTGCACAAAAGAAACCAAAAATGCCATAAAAAAACATGGAATTGTATCTTTGAAAACACAGATGCAAGCTTAATAGGCTTCCACTGAAATAAAGATGGGGCAGTTTGAGCTTTAATAATAATGTTAACTGAAATAGACTGAACAAATCAGATGTGATGAAATTCATAAATTTATAAGTCACGAAGCACATGTTAATTGCCTGTGAAGAAGAAAGAACAAAGGGAAAAATCTTTGTTTTGAAAACCAATAGCCATATAATTAATGAAGGGCAGTTTATCTTAATGGAAGTATTTCAGCTAATAAGTACAGAGAAAAATAAAATTGAATTATCACTATTCTGCAGCACCTAATGAAATAATGAATGAGGCAACAACCATTAATGACTATCAACATCACAAAAATAAGAAAATTGGATATTATGCACTATCAGAAGGAATTATGCTATATTGTATATGATGTCATCTCCAAAAACTGCAAACCAGACCTTTGTAAAGATTCTAGGAGCTACATATCAATCTACAGGAGGAAAAAAGAGTATATTGGCCTATAGCACAGCAATGCACTCTTATATTGTGGGAACGCTACAGGGAAAATTAACAGATAAACTAAACTAAACTAAAATTTAAAAATGTTTAGAAAAGACTTTACATAAAAATATACTTCAGAGATGTACCAAGCAATTGCAATTTATGGATTTTATTTGTAATCAGATTCAAACAAATTATCAAAAACTTTATAAAACAACTGGGGAAAATCAAACAGCGACTGTTTCCTGAGACTGAATTACTGTTATTATTTGGGGGATGCAGTAATGACAGTGTGAGTGTATATTTAATAAAAGAGCCCCTTGTTCTCTTAGAGCTACAGGTCCATGTACTTGTGGACGTGATATGGTGCTGAAAGAGACTCCAAAATAAATCCATGGAACATGAGAGAACGACAGATGAGTGAAAACTGTTCAGCCCAAGTGAAAGGTTCAGAAAGGGTTATCACAGTGTTCTGTTTCTATCCATGTATGTCTGAAATTCTCCCCACCTCAAAACTTTTGTAAAAGTTGAAAATAATAATTAAGAATGTTAAAAAGTGCCCTAGAGACATTTGTTTCTAGAAAAATGCCTAAAATGGCATGTACCACGTGATTCTAATTCAGTACATAAATTACATACTTAAAATGTAAACTGTAATTATCTCAGAGTTTAGGTAAGACTCTTATTTTCTTTATATGTTTCTGATTTTACACTTTATAATTATCAAGTATGTTTTAATCAAAAAATATTGCTGCATTTTACATCTAGCAATATGCACAACATTCAAGGATTAAACATACCCTTCTTAATAATACTCTAAAAATTAGGTCAGAAATTAATGACGGTATGCTAAATATTGGAGACATTTTAATGAATTGAATTTTGTCTGATGTTCAGGGTCCTGTAAAACCATCCAGCATCCCCAGTGATGTGGTCAGAACAGTGGGGGAGGCCAGAGCCCTCAATATGAAGCTGGGATTCTGGCATTGATAACGTGTTCCTCATGCAGAACTTGGAAGAAAAGTGGAATCTTAAAGCCAAAGTTCAAATGTTTCTCCATTTCCTGACTTGAGCCCCAATTTCAAACTTTGCACTTACATGTCTGAGTGATACGGAAGTGCCCCAGGACATCATTTATGTCCAACTTACTTCAAACTGAAGCACCAACTAGAAAAGGTACAAAGGAACAACGCATCCCAGTTTTCAGAGCAAACACTTGACAAGTCCATGGGGCTCTTCTAGGCTTCAGCCAAGCTGCCTTCAAACTAGTCCTAATTAAAGATGGCATAAATCACTCTATGGATGTGAGTCTGGCTTATAATTGTCTCAGTTAATGGAATGGAAACAGTTCTGAAAAATGAGACAGAAAGTAAGTAGAATGCATGGGATTGCTCATGTTTGGAAGGTAAGTGCTCCACCACTCGTTCTGTAAATATCATCCATCATGTGGCTGGTGTTGAATCCCAAGCCAGACACTGGGGAACAAGGAAGAGTGAATAAATGACTGATTCCCTCCTTCAAAGAGCTCACAGGCTACTGGGAGAAACAGGTTTTACTCAAATACAGGCACAACGTACAAGTAGCAATGAATGGCATAAAAAGAAAAAAGAGGGTGCACTGTACGCATGTGACAGGATCCCAGTGCAGTACTGGTGGTCAGTGTGGGTCTCTGCAACATAAAACATAAAGGTGGAGAAGCAGCATACATCCTCTGAGCAACCGAAGAGGTAAGTTGGGGAGAAAATGCACCAGCCAGAAAAGAGTTGTCCTATAGTGGTACTTTCCAGGGACAAGAAGCAAGTATGATTAGACCCCAAGTGATGAGCTTGGAATGAAGGAAGTTAAGAGAAGTAGGCAGAAGGCAGACCTTGCAGGCCTTTAAAAGCCATATTGAAATTTGCGGTCTTAAGTCAATGAAGTGTTTCAGGCAGATGACTGACAAAATAGTAGTAGCAGAAACTACTTTCACTGAACATTTCTACGAATCAAGTAGTGTTCTGGAATTTATATGCATTCTTTCATCTCATCAGCACAACAACCCCGTAAGACAGGCATTGTTGTTGTCGTAGATTAATGATGACGAACCTTTTAGAGATGAGTGCCCAAACTGCAACCCAAACCCACTTATTTATTATAAATTCCAACACTGTAATTAAACCTGAATACAGAGGTTTTAGTTCAGAAAAAATTAATACATTAACACTTTTTGTATTAAAAAGAAAAACAATAACATGCATGCCACAGTCCTAGATTGAGTATAGTAGCAGAGGGAGCTCAAAGAGCATACACAAGTTCCAACCACTAGTAAATTTTCACATCTGACCCCGAAGTCCACCCTCCAACAGTCCATAGTGCCCCATCACTATTTGTGCTCACACTGGCTGTCACGTGGGGAATGGACTTCAAGGATAGGTGGAAGAAAACTAACTTAAAAGCCTACTGTAGTCACCCAGTTTCTATTGTATCAATTTACACAAAGCTTAGAAAATCATGAAGACAGACATTCCAACTCATGAACTATCATTATACAGCTAGTGATTCCCTTGATGAAATACCGCTAGGATTGCCAAGCTGTCTTCCAATCTTGGACTAATCAGAATTCCTAGGGAATCCATGAAATCAGGGAATCAGTGAAAGTTCTTAAGTCACTGAAATGACCTCTTCCCTTCTCCTTAGTCTCTTGGACCTGCAGAGGCCAGAATTTGAGCTGAAGGAGATGATGAAGAAAACAGGGTAGGCTCCCCTAAGCTTGTGTGCCCTTTGACAGGGCTGCACTTCCCCCACTGAATGTCTATGGCAGGGTGCCGATTGGCTCCAAGGAAACAGCACAGAGGAGGACAAGCCCCATTTCATACTTTGATTCCAATCTGCCACTCAAGACTCCTGTGGCCTCTGAGGTTTTTATTTCCTCTTCCGTTGACAGGATGATGACATCGCTGGTCTAGGTTAATGACTGAAATATGAGAATTCCCATTAAATGCTTTCCTACTGTACCAGTCTGCTTCCACTGCCATTGACACCTATTTTTCATAGTCTATGAAAATCATATGCTCTTCTCCCCGCTGCATATGACTTCCATTTAAGGATTCACTCAGTTGCCTCAGGCTGTCACCAAGAAAATTACTTATTAATTTCTATTCACTGCACAGCTACCTCTAAAAAAAACCGAGAGTTGACTCTAGATTGTCAGTGTTAACCCAATGTACTACTGGCTTTGTGCTTTCCTTCAGAGCCTACAAATATTTCCAGTATAAAGTCATATATATATATATACATATATATATATACACATTTGATTACATTTGCAAAATGCAAATTTATGCCGCAGTAATTAGAAATGTTCATTGCTATAGTCCTGAAAGTTTGCACCCTTTCAAGCTGTTCAGTGAGAGACACTTTTCCCCACATTTTATTGTATGGCTAATTATTTCAACCTCCTCCTAAAACTGAATAACAATTCAGTAGGTTAGTGAGCTGTAGCCTTTTGAGCCTCATCTTCTTAAGAATTAGAGGAGTAATATGGACCTTTTCCCCAGAAAAATATGTAATTTTACCCACATGTGCACACCCGCACACAGAAAAGATCATTTGGTAGATGCATAATAATTTCAAATGTTTCCTAGCCCTTCTGAGAATCTGGAAACCCTGAAGAATAATTGCTTCTCTTTTTTTTCCAGTCCATTAATTTGTTTATTAAACTGATGGCTGCCTGTTCCATTAGTGAGACTGGTACTGAGTGAAGAAGTGGAACCAGAAAGTGCAGAATGGAGTGGTATTTGTGTTTTATTTCTCTGCACCCCAGTTCAATTATCAGGTGTTTTGCACACATGTTTAAAATCTGCTAACAGCCTCTGGAGGAGACAATTAGCTAACTGCACCATTGTAAAGGAGAAAAAGAGAGTCATGCCTGACATCAAAAGCAGGGAAGTCATAGAGAAAGACACTTTCTTGTCTGAGGCTAGCTCCTGGAACATGGTAGGTGTTCAGTAAAAATTATTTGAGTATCATTATGGAGCTATCATCTTTGGAGGAGCAGAAGAGCTAATTACTTCCTGATTCCCTAATGAGTTAAGTTGACCCTCTCCCTTCAGTCCACGAAGGAGTACCAAGCAGTAGTTTTGTTCTCTTAAGATGTCTCCGAGTACATTGTAGTATTCATGTGCTGTCTATTACATGCTGGTTCTATTTCTTTTTTAATTTTGAAACAACTTTCTAAAGTAGTTATCGTATTTCAGTTTTAAAAGTAAGAAAACTGATGTTCAGAAAGGTGAAGAGGCTCATACTGGCTTATTGACTGACAACTGGCTCAGCCAGTTTCCATGGGGACTGTCCCACTCCAATGTCTCTGCTCTATCCCAAGTGCCAGGCTGCCTCTGCCATTTCTATAGCACTTCTCACATTGCTCACACACCATTTCGTTTCTCACAAGCAAACCCAGAGGGGTATTTTGTTACTCTCAATTGCTATTCTGTAAGTGGAAACTTGAGGGGCAGTGAGACCAGGGAATTTGCCCAAGGTCACATACAAACTGGTAGTGGCTGAGTGGCTGGAAGCTACTGGAGGTCCCAGCCCTGTGTCTGAGACCCAGTCGGCAGTAAGAGATATACACCTCTGCAGCCCTGTGACAGCTTTGAGTCACTCAGTGGAAGTACTCTTTGGCTGCAGGATCTAGTTTTAGTGGGTACAAAGCAGAGCAGGAGGATAAGAATACATTTTAGGCGGTCTCATAAAGGCTGACATGTGCATATATTTTTAACAAATCAATTTTTTTTATGAGTATCTTTGTGGGACTGCTTTCCCAAGTCAACAGATTCATTTTGCACACATATAATTTTCATAACCAGTCTATGCAAATTGTCCAGTGTAGTGTCTTCCTTCTGTCTCAGGAAAGTCAAGGAGTCCCTCCTGCTTCTACTTGTGCTTCGAGTGGGCACAAAACACTGTGTCACAGCATCCTCGGTGCTGGAGAGAGTTAGGACTGGTGAGCAGCTTGGAGATCCTACAGTGTAACCTCTCAATTTTAAACAAAGGTTCTGAAAGGTCCTGCAACCTCTTAATTTTAAACAAAGGTCTATCCAGAGAAAGGATAGACTTGTCCAAGGTCGCATAATCAACTGTACAGTGGCTAACAACATTCTGACAGCCTTGTTTGAATCCCAGTTTGCCTCTTACTAAGTGTGACTTTGGACAGATCAGTTCAAGCATAGTGCAGAGCTCTTGGAGACACAAAAATCACAGATCATGCAACCTGGCAGTTAGCTTGCTTCCCAAAGCCAGCTCTATATAGCCTACTACATTGACGCAGCTGTAACAAAGAGCTTTTCAGTCTGCACCGTCTCCTCTACACCGTGTCCCACCTTGTGTATGCTGCCCTGTTGTTAAGAAATACCTGGAATGAGAAAACCACAATATCCCGCCACATCAAAGTTGGGCAGAAGAGAAATCATCAGTGTCTCTCAAATATGGGAGGGTACTTAGTTATCTGAAGTATTTAATTCCTGAAGTTAGATAACAATGAAGGAGTTGGGTAACCAAGGATACCATCTCTGTCTCAAAACATTTACTCAAACCTGTTAATCTCCTGCATTTGGAGAGTGAGAATTTAAATAGTGAGTGTTGACCCCCTGAAATACTTCCGAGAGTCTTCCATGACTTGGGCAGCCAGCACTGTAGCCACCTCAGGGATGCAGTGTTATTTCTCCCCCTAACTGAGAACTTCACATTGCTCCTCAGTGACAAAGACCCAAGTAGATGCATCAGTGCTCTCCCTTCCATGTTCCCCATGTGAGTTCAGTTTGATTTAAAACACAACCAACAGAAGCAAAGTGTGACCCTGCCTTGACTTTCCCGGGTTGCTGTTGCCAGTCTTTCAACTGAACTTGTTCAAGTCCTTTAAAAGATGAGAAGTGTACATGATGGCTTTGGCAAAAAGGTGCATTAACCTGACACTTTCAAAACTTTTCAAGAACAGTAAGAGCAAGAACACAGGATGTCAAAGCATGCACATCTCTCCAATAGCAGAGCTAACAGGAAAAAAGAGAAAAAAATGGCCACATTTGAATGCAACTCCTCTTTCCCTCAGTCTAATTTATGCCTCAGAGCTGTTCCACAGTTGCTCTGACTTTAATAATGTAACCCACCAAAGGGATTTCAGGGCAGAAGATGCAATTTATCTGCCATTTTGGATACTTAGTGAAATGTTGCTGGGCATGCATTTTTTAATTAAGAATTCCGAGACTGTATTAAGGAAACTCGGTTTCAGTTAAATTATCTCCAATGACATGATAGAACCATTTTTTCTGGTTAGGGGACTGTGCAGTGTGTGGAAAGGCACTGAGTGTCAGGATTCCTGAGTAACCTTGTGTCCTCCCATCCTGGGGTTTTGTCCTCAGGGTTAACACTCAGGGGCTAGGAGTCCTCCACAGTCCCTCTCCATCCAGATGCTCTCGGCTCTTCCTTCTGCTTCTCCCAAGTGGTCTGGATAGGTCTCCTGCTCTTACTAAAGAACAAGGAAAGCAGAGGCCTCTGTTGTGAACCACATCGCCCCATCTCTTTCTGTACACTTCTCAGCTTCCTTATGATGCAGCTAGCTCATCACAAACCCAGGGTTATAAGGGCCAGTACAGGGAAAGCAATAGAAATGGCATTTGGAGCCAGCTGTTCTGAAGACTATATGACACGTCCTACCAGAGGTAGACAGTGAGGAAGTTACCTAACTCCTCTCTGTATGTAATGAGCATAGTATTTTTCATCTCACAAGGAGGATGTGTCAGGAGGTATGTGAAGTGTCTACTACAAAGCCTGGCACATAGCAAGCCCTCCAGACAGGAAACAATTTCTTCCCTGTGGTCCAGCACACAGTGCCTGACAATTCTTAGTACAAAATGTGGTACAGGAAAGATGACTTACCACTAAACTAAAAACAAACAAACCAACAAAACTGGAAAATCCAGGGCCAACCAGAAAGGCTAAGAGAACTAGATGAAACTGTGACCTCTTGGAAGTAACTTTGTCCTTGTTGAACTCAGCTTGTGAGGATGGATGTCTGTTGCCTTTTGACACTGTTGAAATTCAGTACTTTCTCTGACTTGCGTCTTTGGAGACCGTGTTCGGCTAACTGCAGGAAGCAGAGGGACTAAGCTGGAGTGTGGAAACAAAAAAGTAATCCTAGAGCAAGGTTGGCGAATATTTTGGAGCTTTCAATGGCACGAATGGCCTGGTGCCAAATGAGTGCTATAGAGTCACCAACACTGTTCTAGAGGGATCTGAGAGAAAGATAATAATATCAACAAAAAGATGAAAATATCCCTACACTCTAATAGGGAAAATATTCCTAAACCTTGGGTGAAATGAAACCTAAAATTTACAAAATTTTATATGCCTGTAATATAGGAATCTCTTACCGCCACTTTGATTTCAGTGAATTTCTTTTAGGTAGATAACCTAAAACTCAAACTATAGCAAGCCTTTAATTTATTGAACTAAAAGTTTTAGGGAGACTGTTCTCAAGGTTTCTTTGTACTTTTTAAAAACTGACTTTAAATTTAAAAACCCAGGCCTTGCAGGGACTGTAAGCCATCCTCATGGGTTACTCAGTTCTCTTCCCCAGAATCCTTTGGAGATCTAAATTTAAAAGCTAATTCAAGTGCACAGACAGGCCATATGTATGCCAGACTTTCAGTCACCAAACTCAGTAACTTTGCTACCTTTAAAATCTGAAGAAAAAAATTTAGGAAAAACTCAGAAAGGGTATAATTGATTTATCTTCCAAAATCTTTCACTTATTTTAGACAGCCCCTACTTTTACCCCAGGCAGGTTGAGATAAGTTTAGAATGTACTGGATTCACAGGGAGAGAATGTTCTGGAGTCTATGAAAGTGTGTGAAGAAGGCAAGAAAAGAGGAAATAGATACACTTTTAGGACAAACTTATCATGGATATTGAAGCACTCCCATCAAATCCATGGTGCAATTGCAAGACCAAGGCCTTGGGGTGCCTGGAAGACATTACCCACACCATAAGACTCACACTACTTTCCATCACAGCTTCCCAAACCTAGTTTACAGGAACCTAGTTTACACAATTGACTTTTGTCAGACTCTTATTCTTGCCTTGTACCCTGTACTCCCTTGCATTCATCAGAGGTTCCAACCCAGGTCCCTCCTTCTCTGCCTGGTCCACACAGAGTCTCCTGAGGAGCTGACCTATGGCCGAGCTGCTTTCGCATTGTCAGTGTGGGGCACAGGACTGAGGGTCAGTGTGCCATCAGAGTCAAGGGGTCACACATTCCTGTGGCTCTCCTTCATCCTGTCCTTCTGCCCTCCATGCTCACAGAATATCCATCTTGCTTACATCAGCTCTTTATAAGGGAACCTGGGACACATACTAAGGGAGGAAATCAGGGACCATCACAGCCTTGGAGAAGAGAGGATTCTCTACCCCCCCACCCATCTTCTACTCCATGGTAGCTGCTTATCCTTTCTATTGTGGCTGGCACTTGTCCCATCCTTGCAATTCCCTCACCCACTCTTGTAGCCACATATATCTCTGCCCTAGATTTCTATCTCTGTCTTGGTGTTTGAAATGTAAGATAATCTTAGAGTGAAATAGTACTCACTATTCTGCAAATCTGCAGTATTTGCATCTTAACATAGGAGCTCCTCCCGTCCCTTCTCTCATTCATATGCACCCAGAGTTCCTGGGTCAAATCAACCCTGAACCACCAGAGAGTGACCATGGGGTTTGGGAGTCTGCCTGAGGGGACAGAAAGCTGCCCTGATGAGTAAAAAGCTCAGGCCTGAGAAGACATCACCAGGCCTGGGGCCCAGCTTATGTAACCAAAAGGTTGTGGAAGTTAGCTTCCAGTCTTTATCCAAGACGGAATGAAGTGAGGACAGATTAGTCCAGAGAGAACCACCTTCTCCCATACAAGCCTGCTGCCTGCTAGGAATGGGCAGCAGAGCCCTGATACTAATATTAGCTTCCACCTAAGAGAAAGGATCTTCCCTCGCAGCTGCTGCCTCCTGGCTAAAGAGCCAGGAAACCATAGAATCTTGGTGACCACCATGGCTGGCAGACAGCTTAGAGATTTGGGAAATCTCCTAAATCAGAGTAGCCACTGGTTCCCACACCTGCTGTGACCCAAACAGAGCCTCAGCTTCTTGAAGCTACCATTTCCTTCTGTATAGCACACTTGGAAGGGGACAGAACAACCACACTTTACACTCCAAGTAACCTCACCTCAGAGATGGGAAACAGCCGAGGATTATCCAGCAAGTCAGTGGAAATCCAGTATTCCCAATCAGGAGCAGTACTATGGCTCCTACTCTTAACCATGGGTAACCACCCACCTACTCTGCCCCATCCTTCTCGTCTAGTCTGAGATACACATTGGAGGCAAAATTTCCATAGCCTAAAGTTTTGTTAGCAAAGTATAACCTGTAGCTGTTTCCTTTTCTGCACATATCCTGGGGTCTGAGGGCATAAGTGGCCACAGTGGTCACCCATGGCCATAGTGGTCACCCTCGAGACTTCA
Source organism: Dolichotis patagonum (assembly GCA_004027295.1). Taxonomy (NCBI): domain Eukaryota; kingdom Metazoa; phylum Chordata; class Mammalia; order Rodentia; family Caviidae; genus Dolichotis; species Dolichotis patagonum. The sequence goes on along the minus strand of PVJX010003043.1, from coordinate 89,209 downwards.
ATTCCAGCTCTTGGGGAGATGTTCCACATGGGCCAAGGAAGGCAAATGTCAGCAGAGAAATATGCACTAATTACTAGGGCTGTGGCAATTACCCATCACAAACCAGGTGGTTTGAGATAAGAGAATTTATCCTCCAACTGTTCTGAAGGCCAGAAGTCTCGAATCAAAGCATCAATAGGACTACATGCCCCTGATGCCATAGGAAAACATGTCTCCTTGTCTCTTCCAGATTTTGGTGGTTCTCGACATTTCTGGACTTGGGGATGTTTGCACTGGCACAAAGTCTTATACCCATGCCTCTGTGGGTCCTTCCTCCTCTTATAAAGACACTACTCATTGAATGTAGGGCTCACCTTAATCCTGACTCATTCTACTTGGCTGCATCTGCAAGGATCGCTTTTATAGACAAGACTACATGCTGAAGTTCTTGGTGGATATGAATTTTGGGAGACATTACTTAATCCATTAGGCCCTTCCTCTAGGCCCTGTGGGTCAGTTTGGTTCTGATGAATTCCACAGACATGACCATGAAAGAAAGACTGATGACACTTGTTTTGCAAAGTCACTGAATTATGTAGCTTAAAGGGAAGTCACCACTAGCCCCAAATCGAATCTGTGATTGCACCTAATTCCTGGAGCTCCGTTCAGTAAGGTAAGGCTACCCATCCACCCACAGTGGCTGTCTGCATCACCAAGCAGCGAAGCTGGCTCCCACAGTTCCAGCTCAGGAGCCTGGGCTGTCAGGAGGAAAACAAAGGAGGTTGCTCAGGCATAAGCAGTGACCCACGGGGAGGCCTGTGAGATAGGGGGCACAGCCTATCTATGGGCTAGTGGTCTATGAAACAAGAAGTCTCTCTTGGATCCACCATCCATGCAGTGAGAATGGTGAGCTAGTGGAGAAGGGAAGATTTACTCAAAGAGCAGGGTATGACCCTGTGGTGTCAGTTTGCAGGAAACAGAACATCTAAAGAGTAGGGCCCGGAGCTTCCTCTTCTTCTGCTCCTCTAAAAAATCCAACCAGAAATAAGTAACAGCTCAGTTCCTCAGCCCCACAACCCTCCATGACACAGGGACACAGAGAAAAGATGAGCCTTCTTGTGAAGGCAAAAATTTTTGTCTGTTTAGTTTTCCTCTGCTTCCTGAGCCTTGGGACACATTTAGCACATACACCACACAATACAGACATGGTGCAGTGATGTATTTGCAAGCACTTCCATATACTATTTATTTTACCTACTGAAATATCATTTCTGTCTGGGAAGGATATTGGGTATGGTAAGCTTTTATGCAGTGGGCACTTTCTCCCCTAACAAAACCTTTCCCTATAAATCTGTGGTACACAGCCTGACTTCAGAAAACACTTTAATAGTCCCCAACTCCAATGTTTTCCATAGCAATATATCCTCATGTCAAGAACACTGAAGTGCTGAGGATTGAATTTATCAAACAGAACTCATCAACGCTCTGCAAGTGGGGTCAGGAGCTTCATAGATTCCTACCCCACTGGAGGGAGGCAGGAGATGAGGAGACATTAGAAAGCAGATGGACCCACCAAGTTCCCATTGCTCCCCTCTCTGGCAGGCACCACCCGGAGGGAAGACGATGGGGGACTGCCTTCAGTTGGCAACAACTATAGGCCCTTGACTATCTTCACTCCATCTACAGTACCTTCTCTGTTTCCATAATGCCCAGCCAGGGCCCAAGTATCATTTCCTCAAGTGATCCTCACCCCCATAAGCTGCTCCAGCCTTATCTCCTCTGTTCCTATTACTATAAAACAAATCCAAGCCTCAGATAGGGCACCCAGCAAGACAGGTATGACTGCAGACTGTGGAGGGGACTTTAGTGCCTGTCACCCCAAACACTTGAGTCCTCCCTGGATTCATTTTCTGCATTGCTTAAGAGGGATAATTTAACTTCTTCTTCACCATCTATCACCCATTCAGCGGGAGATCAGAAATTATGAGCCGTAACATTAACAACAGCAAACACCTTGTACTGTTGTGCTAATTTGTTTTTGCTCATTGGTTTCATCTCTACAGATTGGAAGGCTCTGACTCAGGAAGAGTGTGTAGAAACTGATTGAAATTCACAGAGTTGGACAAGGGGAAATGTCAGGATCTGACCCTGGTGCCACCAGACCTCTGCTCAGGAATGAAGTAAGCTGAGAAAAATTTTAATGTGCCCAAGATAGTAAACAGAAACCATAGTACTTGAGGAACAAAACTGGGCTCACATTCGTATGAACAAAAAGTAGAAAGCTAAAGGAACAGGATTTGAAAAACAGCCAGCTTCCCGACCATGGAGAGCCTACCCAAGTTACCAGCCTCCAGGGCCTCAGTTTCCAATCCACAAAATGTTAGGAAATGCCATAGTAAATGTCCATAGTAACTGTCCTAGACTAGTTCAAATAAAGGAACACTTAATCACTAAGGTTTATCCTGAAGGGTAAAATCTATGGCACTGGGCATACTCCTTTAACAAAAATGGTAGCAACTGCTATTCAGTGAGCATCAGGAGCTTAATCTACAGTACCTTGAGTCTTAAGACAATCTGAAAGAATAGGATAACCATCCCACAATCCAAATGACAAAACAAACTCAGAGAAACGAAGCAACTGTCTCAAGGCTATGAGCTGAGACCTCAACCTGTACCTCTGAAACCCATAGCCCATGAGATTCAAAGCTATCACCAGCCATGCCACAGAGCTGGCTGTGTACTTGCGTAGAAACACCCCAGCTCCAGCCTGCAGGCTGAAGCATGCAGTGTTTCCTAGTGACCGCCTCCCCAGGGGCCAAGCAGAGCCCGCTTGGGATGACAGAAAACCCATTTAACATCCTCAGTGTTATTCAGGGAAAAGAAAACCTGGCTTCACTGGGAATCAAGACATCCAGCCAGTGTGGGTGCTCACTGTGGTTCCTGTAGGAAGTCTTAACACTTCCCAGGCTGCCCATGTGTGTGTAGAACAGACACAAATGCACCCTAGCAGCACACTCATCCCAGGAGACACCTACCCACCTGGGCAACACTGCCACCATGCTCAGACTTTGCAATGTCTTCTTACATAGTGATAGACACAAAGCAGCTGGCACTTAATGAGAGCTATTGATGGGTCGGCCAGGCTGGTAAGGGCATTGCCTACACTGCCTCACTATGTCGTCAACATTCTACGACATAGGTCATTAGTTATCCCCATTTTGCAGCTGAGGAGACTGAAATGAGACTGGCTCTGTGCTATGATGTGAGTGTGTCCCTCAGATTTCATGCTTGAAAGTCTACAAATTCATATGGAAAGGGCATTTGGAAGTGGGGTCTTTGAGAGGTAAGTAGATGGGTAAGTGTTCAGGTCCCCATGATGGGACTGATAGCTTTGTAAGAAGATTGAGTTAGCATGTGTACTATGGCTCTCCACGTCACACTCTCTGTTATGCCATGACACAGCAAGAAGGTCTTCATCAGATTCTGCTGCCAGAACCTTGAGCTAAATACACTTTTTTTTTTTGGTCTTTTTGAGACATGGTCTCACTATGCAATTCAGGCTGGCCTTGAGCTCACTTTGCAGCCCAGACTGGTCACAAACTCACAACAATCTTCTCCTGCCTCAGCCTCCCGAGTGCTGGGATTACAGGCATGTGCCACCATGCCCAGCTATCCTCTATTCTTTGTAAAATACCCAGCTTATGCTATTCATTTACAGCAGCAGGAAATGAACCAAGACGTTATGGTACAGGGTTAACAGAGCTGGGATGCAAATTCAGGCAGTCTGGCTTCAGAGGATGAACACCTAACCTTCAGTTGATTATTACCTCAAAGATAATGAAGTCTCCCACTGAGGTCCTCTTGAGCTACAAACAGGGAGGAGGGTGGCTTTGAGACCTGCAAGGAATCTCATGCCTGGTGGCAGGTGGAGATCACACCTGGACTTAGGGCTTCCAGCCTGGGTATCTTGCTTTTCTCCAACTCCAGCCTCCTGGAGAGGCAGCATGGCCTGACATGAGCAGGGCCAGGCCCCTGGAGGTGGCAGAGAGACACATAGCATCTAGAGAGAGCCTCCTAGTAAACAAGGAGGATGCAGAAGCTCCCTTGGGCTTTTGGCTGCCACAAAGGCTCCTGGTGGCACACTGAGCTTCTCCTGGGACAGGAGGCTGGGCCCCAGCACAAGACCTATACCTGTGGGCTCTGTTGCCCAGGACCTGCTAAGGTAATAAGGAGGCAAATGCCCAATGTATGAGATGTAAAATAGTTCCACCCTTGGAGTAGTCTTTGCTCCTCTTTCTTCTTTTACAAATGGAGAGGTGGGCTCTGAAAGAGCAAAGGATGTCAAGGCCAAACATCAATTTGTTATGACTCAAGAAAAGCACTGTACCTGCGTGTTTGAGAGAGTCCCCATCTGCTCTCAGTGTGTTTATTCTTCAGTTCCCCCCACTCTACACTGCTGAATTCTCTACTACTTTCCTTCTCTCAGCCTCCATGCTTTGACTGGCAGTAAGGCCACTTTCCTCATGGTCTCCCACAACAAAGGGAACCACCACCTTCAGGACAGCTCCTGGGCCAAGCCCCCATTCCCTGCGAGTGAGATCTATAAAACTGACATACTGAATTTGAGTGCTGGTGTTCAGTGCCAAGGTGGGAGGACCAGGAGCTCAGGAAGGAGCAGCCTCCTAGGAAACACATCTCCCAGTGGCAGACAAGAGTCTCTGTGGAACGTGGAGCCTCTTTCTCCCCAGGTTGCCTTACGTTCTGTTCTTTGTGTACCCAGCACCTTTGCTATCACGGAGAGATAATGGTGGGGCACTGAGAGCTCCACCCATGGGAGGGGCTCGAGCAGTGGCAAAGAGCTCCTCTGGAGACATTTTGCATGTCATGTTCAGAGTCCAGCTCTGGGGCTGCCTGAAGAAGCCCAGTACCCAGTTCTGTGGCATCAGCCAGGCATCATATGTAGGATAACACTAAGATTCCAAAGCCACACAAGCATTTGTCTTGTTTTGCAAGAGGGACCAGCATTGTCAGGTGCCACCTATTACCACCCTCACTTCCAACCCATTCTCCACATAGCAGCACCACACTCCTGACAGAAATCACTCTCTGCTTAAGGGGTCATGCGTGGTGCTCACACCACATCCTGCATGGCCCAGGACAGCATTACTGAATGGACGTTCCCTGACTTATGGGGCTGTCTTACCCCCCATAAGTACAGTATTTGGCTTCTCCTTCAGCCTCACAATGCTTGCCCTTGCTCTGGCTGTAAGCAGCTCTCTGTTATGGTGCCCTCTCCCTTGTTCATTCTCCTTTGCAGGTCCTTTCTGCACATCACAAATAAGCTTGTCCTGGCAGGTCCCTCATGAGAATGTATTGAGACGTTCTCTGTCTGTCCCCGGGTAGCTCTCCACCAGTGGAAGCTACACTCAGTCCAGCTCTGCGACTGTCACCACACAGGCCAGAGCCCAAGGACAAACACAGCCTGGAAAGCATCGGGGCTTTACAAAATCTATACTTAACTTAGAAAATCAATCGCATTTTTAAATGATGCTCCTCAATTTTCCCAACTTTAATGATTTGATTTATTTAAAAACCTCACTTACAAATGACTTTGAGCTCTTGGTTGCTACTAGAGGAGAAACAACAGACCATTACATGAACTCAGGGAAAACGACTTCCAGCTCACAAAAGCTGATCAGTCCACCACAGCCTGTCCTCCTCCACTCTCACTTGCATTTGTATTGCAAAAGAGTTCAGACCCTATGTGGCAGGATAGGGAGCCACTGGGAGGAGGCAAGCTGCAGGGCCACAGATGAAGATGGCAGAGGGACAGCACACTGTTTACACAGGAGCAGTTCTCCAAGGGAGGCTCCTCTGCACACAGGGATGGCCCAGGCCCTCTGTGGCCCACGCTTCTCTCCCTTATGCCAGCAAGGTGCTGGCCTCCTAGTCACCCGGCAGAGTATGAGGCCACAAGCAGAGGGTCCGAGGGCTCCAGTACCTGTGTGCTTTTCCCTTCTCAGAGATCTCAGGGACAATGCAGCGCTTCCAAGCCACAAGCCACTCCACATTCCCACCACTGCCCTGTGACTCTGCTTCCCCAAACTGGACCCAGAGTTCCCAATGCAATCTTCTGCTGTCCCCCACACAGCCTGGCCTCTGACAAGTTCCTCTAGCACATTCCCACTGTTCCGGGAATCCCGCCAGAACTGCTTTGCTCAGGTCCCAGGCAGCCTGCTGCCTGGTCAGGCAAACTTCATGTGTACTCTGGTCTTCATTTTTTTTACTTTCAATGTCTCTGTCTCTGTCTCTGCCTCTGCCTCTCCCTCTCTCTCTTTCTCTTTTACTTTACTAGATCACGCTATTAATAAGTAATGGTGAATTTTAAATTGGGAAATTGGTAGATTCTTTTAACATATCTTGATAACTTTGAATTTTTTATTAGTATATGTTTGCAATGCATAATAATCACACTTATGTGGAATTGGTATATGTACCTAATGCAACATAATTCCTTTTTTATCTCTTATCCCCAACATCCTTCCTAGTTCCTTCTCAGAACCAGTCCCCTCCCCATATGCAAAAGCTCTATTTCCTTTTTTTTTTTTTCATTTTTTTCTACCCCCTTTCCCCTTCTCCATCTCTTGATTCCCTTCCCATTTGAAAAAGATCTCTCCACTTCCTACAGTTTATGTTTTATTTTAGCACTTTATTTATATTTTGGGTTTCTCACATATGAGAAACAATACAATATTTAAGCTTGTCAGTCCAGATTTATTTCACTTAATATCAAGGTGCATCGATGTGCCTATGAATGCCTCAAGTTTATCCTTCTTTATGGCACAATAGTACTCCACTGGGTATATATGTGACCTTTTCTTTACCCAATCATCTACTGATAGACATACAGGCTATTTCTACAATTTAGCAATAATAAATTGTGCTTCTATAAATCAAGGTATGCATGTATCACTGTAATATGATAAATTTAACTCACTAAGGAAGATGCCTAGAAAGGGAATCACTATATGGACTGGAATTTCTATTTTTATTTTTTTTGAGGAATTTCTATACTGATACTATACTGATACATAGCAGGGATACTAGTTTACATTTGCACCAAAAACGCAGAGAGGGTTATTTTTTTCCTACTGCTTTGAGAGTATATGTTATTATTTGATTTCTTGATGACACTCATTCTTTCTTACATAAGATGGAATCTCAAGATAGTCATTCTTTTTTTTGCATAAGATGGAATCTCAATGCTTTTTAAATTTGCATTTCTGTATTGGCCAGAGATACTAAACACTTTTTCATTTGTTATTCACCACCTATACTCTTTCTTCTGAGAAGTGTCTATTTATTTTGGTGGCTCATTTTTGGAGAGGTCTAATGTTTCATTTCTTCATATATTCTAGAGGTTAGTCCTCTGTCCAAGGAATAGCTGGTAATTTTTTTTCCATTTTGTAGATTATAGCATCGCCTCTGTGGTTGTTTCGTTTGCCATGCATAAGATGTTTAATTTGGTACACTCCCAGCTGTTCATTCTTGATATTGTTTCCTGTGCCACTGGGGTTCTGTGCGGAAAATTCTTGCCTACATCTGTGTCTTCAAGAGTTCTACATATTTTGTCATCCATCAAATTAAGTGTTTCTGTTTTAACATCTAGATCTTTGACCCATTTTTATTTTAGTTTAATATATGTTGATATATTGGTCTTGACTCAGTGCTTTGCTTGTGGATATCCAATTTTCCCAGCACCATTTATTAAAGAAGCTATCTTTCCTCCAGCATATGCTTTTGGTTCCTTTGTTAAAGATCAAAATCTGAATGTGCCTGTGGTTGTTTCTGCTTCTGCTTCTGTTCTGTTCCATTGATCTACAGGGTTGCTTTTATGCCAGTGCAATACTGTTTTATCACTGTAGCTTTGTAACATAACTTCAAATCTGGGATTGTGATGTCTCCACTTTGTTGGGTTACCAAAGATTATTTTTGCTCTTCTGAGTCTCTCACAGTTCTGCATGAGTTTTAGGATTGTTTTCTCTAGAAGAAACATGGTGGTATTTTGATTGATACTGTGCTAAATCTATGCATTAGTTTTAAAAGTGTGGCCATTTGGAGTCCCTGGACGCCTCCCTTCCTTTCTTACTCCTTCCACTAACCTCCTTCCCTACCTCCAAAGTCTAATTTCTAGTTTTATGTCATTTTTATTTTATTTTACTTGTTTTTATTTTTCAAATTTCTCATATATAAGAAACCATGTAATATTTAACTTTCCACCTTAGATCATTCCACTTAATAATTAATAGTTCCATCTTGGTATTATTCTACAACTCCACACTCTAATTTGAATAAACATATTAACAAAGGAGAAATCCTTATTGGGCAGCTGTCTCACCTGGAATTTAACAAAAGTCTTCTTGTCTTAAAATCCAATGAAGTGCATCTCTTATGGGTGGAACATCACAGACAGTCACATGTGTTTGATGAAAATTTCATACCTGAGAAGACAGAGGGCTTCCTGTTGCTCTCAAAGCATTTCAAAGTAAATATGTGTTGCTTCCACAGTTTTGCTGGAGCATGGATTTAATACTATTCCCAATATACACAGATACACTTCCACACACACATAACCCAAAAGGACCATATCACAAAGTCAGGTATACACCATAGTGCTCCCTCGGCCAGAAGTTTTTTGCAGAAAAAAAATGGTGGTGACCAAGAGCTGAGCATAGGGTGAAGCAGGCCTGGTTCATCACTCCGCTGTAGTAATCACATAATGTATCGCCTGTAAACACTTGGTGGTCATGACCTGCCTTCTGCACCTCACTGGCACATTAATGCCATGAGAATCCACTTTTCCTGGGCTCTATGGCAGAGTAGTGGCTCCCACTGGTAACCTCGAATTCCTTCAGCCCAGAGGAGCGTGAATGAGCACAAGGGCAGTAACTCAGAGTACATTTGTGTATGAAATAACATCATGGCACTCAGGAGACTGAGGATCTCCTGTGGACTGAAATGTGGGGAATCCACAGCTCCAGGATGCATTGGGGGCATTAGATGGGAGAAACATCAAGCCTCACACCATAAAAGTTATTAGCTCACAGGAGAGCCGTCACTTCTCTGATCTCTATCTAAAAACTAGGTGAAAACGAGTGTTGGGTGGAGAAAGGAGCACACCAGCATTTAAGTCATTTATAGCTTACATTTTTACGGCACAGCAGAGATCGGCATCCATTTTCCAACTGCAATTAGTAGACAGAACTGTCTGCCAAGGCTCCATGTAAATTGTGCCTATTAAAAGAGTCTACACCACACAATGATTGATCAACACCAAGGATTTATTCACTGAGCTAACAGCGGTTTTTACTTTTGCCATTACCCATGGTGATCCATAACAATTTAGATAATGTACCCAGACAGATGCGTTTATAATCCCGTGTCACAGTCCTGTCTTCAGCCTGGTCAGCTCAGGGGAGGAGAAGAGGCTATTGCTGGCCAAGGAAGGGAGCCTGGAGCCTGAGACCCTGGGTCTGATCTCCCAGGCAGGGCCCATACTGCACCCAAGGGAAGCATGGGGACACAGCTGCTGTCTGTTCTCAGCAACACCAGGGTCCTGTGGGCAGTCAGGCAGGCTTCCCTCACTCTGCTTACCTGTCAGTGGGGGGCGGGGACAGGGAGGGCTGTGAAGCCAAGATGAGATATGGGCAGGTCGACTGTAGAGGTGCCACTGTTCAGCACCGGGCTGCATGTGTGCATGCATGAGGGTTCTAGCTGAGTGACACAAACAAAATCCCCCCTCGTGTGAGCAATAGGCCTCTTCCCTTTTGAACAGAGTCTTCTCACAATCTTCGTATTTGTTTTTTGCTTGGCTGGCACCAGATGGTGTTTAACACTTTTGCTGAGTTCTGATGACAGGTGCTGAATGTTCCCTTCACAGCATAACCAGTCTACTCTTTGTGCCTGTAGGTTCCTAAGTGACAGACCCTGGCAGGAACACATGCCAGGAAGATGCTCCTTGTGGCTGTCCCCATGGGAGAAGGGCTTCAAATAAACACAGACAAGCTCCCCAGGGTTTCAACACACCCCCCCCCAACACACACACGCATGTTCCCAACTCCCAAATCTGTATTCCCTGGGCAGCTCCCTCAGGGTATTCCGCAGGCCCCTTCCTGTGTGACTCAATGCCCAGAAAATGCACCACCTACCTGACCATCAGTTGTCAGCTTGGACCCAAGCTGTTTGAGAACAGCCTCACCCTGACTCCCTCCCCCATTCGTCAAGCACTAGGTCCTGATTCCTACAGGCTCTCCTGCCTAAAGACTCCCCAGGCTGGCTCCTCCACTCCCCCGCCATTACTGCACCCAGGTCTGTCATTCCCCACCTGGATATGTACACTGATCGCCCTATTCCCAGTCTCTCCACTCACCATGTGATCTTCCCTAGCATCTTTCTAAATACAAACCCAATCATTTCCTTTCCCTACATTTTTTTGGTTAATCCTGACAAAATTAGGCTGTAACACAAACTTCTTTGCCTTGGAAAATGGCTGAAAACATTTCTTTAAAAGACCTGACTATGCCATCTGTGTTAGTCTGGGTTCTCCAGAGGAGCAGAACCATAGAGTGGGGGGAGGGGGGGGAGGGAGTTTTAAAGAATTAGCCCCTGTAATTGCAGAGGCCAGGGAAAAGCAGATGCTGCAGTTCAGAAGCCCTTCTTGTATTCATTCTATTCAAGCTTGCCAATGGTTTGATAAAGCCCACTCCCACTGTGGATGGTCATCTGCTTCAAAGTCTACTGGTTTAAATGTTAATCACATTTAGAAAATACAGAAATATCCAGAATAACACTTAACCAGGGTCTTAGCACCCTGCCTCAGCCACATTGATGCAAATTAGCCAACCCATCACCTCCTTTCTGTAATAATACGGTTAAGGCTTTGGGAACAAGCACGACTTGTCTGCCTCCTAATGACTAAGGCAGGATACTCCTGAGTAGCTCCAGGCAGAGGAAACTTCAGATCTGGGGCAATCCCAAGATTGTCTCACTGGAGCTCTACTTGGAACAATGGGAAGAGAGAGGCCCAGAAAAGGTCAACTACATGGGAAAGCAAGGTGTGCTGTGTCTCAATTCAGTAAGCATTTAAAATACGAGACACAGTAAAGAGGAAAGATGAAGTCTCCTACCCTGCAGCACTCATCAATGAGTACGGCCAGTTCAGTGACTTTAGTTCATGACATTTGGACAGTTGTGATGGTACGAGAGCAATGAACGCTCAGAAACAGGACTTCAAACTTGTGGTGTTTCCATGCTGTGCTGTTTGGAGTAACACTATCTCCTGATGCTGCACGGTAGCAATGAGTCACAGCTCTCCAGTCAGCCACACAATCAAAAGGGTACACTGTCACTCAGCTAGGATGTTTAGTGGGCCAGGTGTGCATTTTGACTTATGATAGCTTCAATTTGCAATAGGTTAAAGGAATATAACCCCAACCTAAGTAGAGGAGCATAGGATTTATCAATATGCCCGCTGAGTGCCAGACCCATGCTGTGCACCTGGCAGAGGGTATACAGTGGACAGAACTGGGGCTCCAGCTAGGCAGGGGCCTAAGGCAGAAAGCTAATGGAGAGAAGGTCCCTCCTGAAGTTAGGTTTCCCTGGCTGGCACGTAATTTCTACTCAGATTGTCTCACCTGGAGTGATCTGGGCAAAGAATGAAGATGATGATGAGAACGAGTATCTAAACACCTCCCCAACCTGGAAGTGTCACTGCTTGCACACAAACTGAGTGTTCCACAGACAAAGCACAAGGTGTATATGGAAATGGTTGAGCAAGACCACACAGACAATAAGTGGGAGCCCAGCCTGGAACCTGAGCCAACACACATACTATCCTCTTCCTCTTCCATCACCTGCCCCGCTCATCCCCAGAGAGCCACCAGCACTCACTGGGCCTCTGTAAATCCAAGGAGACAGAGTGATCTCCCCAACCTAGAGAACAGGCTGCAGCCTAGAGAAGGGCAAGCCTATAAGTTAACTGACCAAATGCCTTCCCAATTACGCATCACAGCCAGTGCCCTGCAAATAAGAGGGGCTCCCATCCGCAAAAATGGCTACAAAAATTGCCATTCCCAGGGTTATGGCAAAATCTGTCCCCTCAGACCAGCAGACTCATTCAGAGAAGTTATAACTGCATGTTATAACTGCAAGTGGATTTTCCTGTGGCAATAGGTGACTATGAGTGGAAGCATGATGCTAAGCTAAAAGCATCTTCCAGACACTTGTGCAGCAGCCATAGCCAATCCCTCAGACACTACCGTGGGAAATACAGAAAAGATGGTGACAAGTTCTTTTTCTTAAAAAAAAACAAAAAAGGTGAAGAAAAGGATGCCCTGAAGTTACATGTTGTAATTTTAGATCCATTTCTCAGTCTTAGCATTCTACTGCTTCCTTTCTTAAAAAACAAAAAAGTAAAAATAGACTAGACTCGGTCTGGTCTGCAAAGGCACCAAGATGCTATCTCCCTCCTCCAGTCAGAGTTATTTAGGAAAAACCATCCCAGGCACATACCGTGTGCTCACAAATATCACAGGGGGAGACCACGGAGTGGCTCCCAGGACATGGTATGGGATCCTTGCTCAGGACAATTAATTCTGTCACCGCAGTGGAAGGAAAGGCCCAAGTTGGACTATGACCAGTCTTTGCTTGGGCAGGAGGCTTGTACACTAATATACTCCTGTCTCCTTCCCACATGTTGTCTCAGGAATATCGCCACGTCTCTCTGCATTCTGGGAAGGAGTTGCTCCACCTGGAGGACTCAGGGATGATGGGTATTAGGACTCAGGGATCCTGGGTATTACTGCCCACCACAGCACTACTGACACACAGTGCCTCCCGCCCATCCAGGCTGCACTGCATTCATTGCCCTATGAGTGCACCTTATAGATGGAGGGAAAGTCAGACCAACTCAGGCCACTGGAACTGTGCAGAGGGAGACTGATAGTCCCCATATTGAACATTTCCAGAAGATTTGTGATAGGAGTGTTACCTTGGCTTCCCTCTACCTGAGTCTAACCTCTCCAGGCCATCCTTTCCCCTGCAGCCATGTCTATCCAACCCATTCTCCTTGTCCTCAAAACTCCAGTAGTTGCTTCTCTTAGCAGCACCTTCCACCCTTCCCACATTACAGCAGGCACAAAGGCAATGACTACTGTAAGGAGTAGAAGCTTAAATAGGAAGCTGTCACTGTCTGGAAGCCACATGCCTGGATGCAGACCATCTTCCAGGACAAGAAGCCAAATCAGCATGTACATGATCGACTGAGAATATGCTATTAGTGGTTCCAAACACTTAACAGGATCCACAGAGATTTGCACAACAGGATATTAGAACACGATATAAAATTGAAAAAGACACCTTTCATGAAAGAGTGCTCTAGATACAAACAGTGTTCCTTGACATTCTACTCAATTCTACTCTACTCTACTCTAACCTGTCTTATCCCACTCCTCTCCTCTCCTAACTCAGCTTATTCCATTTTTGGGAAAAAAAAATATGGTTGTGTCCTATTAAGTTGAATGGGAACCACAGTTTGAAAATCAGTAGTCTGTGGATTTTGGGGGCTGGGACCATGAAAGAAGGATTCTTCAGATACGCCAGGCACATGCCCTACTGCAGAACTTCACCACGACTGTTCCTCCTGCTGGACGCACCTCCTCAACTCTATGTCACTCAGCCTTTACCTCCTTCAAGGCTCTGCCCTAGGTCATTTTCTCAATGAGACCATCCTAAACTCCTGTCTAAAATCACGTTCTTATCATTTCTAATCACTGGGTCCCCAAAGGTACATGTGCTCCCAACTGTGCAGGTGCCTCCTCCAGCCTGGCCTTTGGGGATAGATTCAATCACTCACCACCACTGTCACGCCAAGCAATACTGACCCATTCCGGGAACAAGCGACAGATGGACCAGCTGAAGACATGAGAGCTCAGCTATCAAGGGAGAAAGAGCATCAAGATCACAACCACGCTCAGGAGGAAGCTTTCCATTCAGGATGAGGTCAGAACACAGAAAGTAAGGAGTCTGCTGACGTGAAAGTCAGCATCCACCAGGGGCTACAAAATACTAGGGGAAGGAGGTACAGGGCTGAGCTCCAACCAGTGAGCTTGAAGACGATGACACAGGTTACAGGGATTTGAGCACGGGCTGGTGAAGTCTGAAAGAGTCCACTCATTTGTTCAACTGGTACACTTGCTGCCATATCTTATCCCCTTTTCAGGTATAGCTCTGAATTTGGTGATTTTAATAGGCCCACTCTGTTATATATGTTTCTGATTATTTCTAGAGTTTTGCAATTAGGTTTTCTTAAATTGAAATTCGAGACCTAAGCATCGAATTGCCAGCAGTGTATCATGTTGTGTTCATATATGCAGTTTATAAATTTGGGTTGCAAAAGCTTCCGATAAAGGAATACTTCAATATTTGGCACCTAACAATCTTGTTTCCACATCACCCACACATCTCCCTGTCAATGCACCGCTTTCTGGCCCCTCAGAGAAAACCTCCAGATCCCTAGGAGCCCAAATGAAGCTGGGACAGGCACAAGGCCCTCTGCCAGAACCAGATCAGAAGCAGCTTTTGCTCAGCCATCGCCTGCTCCATGGTGGCTTGGGGTTCTGTCCCCAACCCAGACCCCAGGGCTATGGGTTCCTTTCAGTGCCCCTCATCCATGACGAGATCCACTGAGTCCAGAGAACATTCTCTAAATTATATCTAGTTTCATTATTTATCTCTTCTTCCACTTCCTCCACTTCCTCTCACACATACCAGACCCTCTGACCTAACCGCTCTTGCTCCTTTTCTCTCCCTTCCATCTTCTTGGCACTCCTTTGGCAAGTGGTTTTTGAATACCCATTCTTGGCAGGCCCAGCACTACGAAGTGGAAAGAAAGCAGGAACCAGTCACACTCAGCTCTCTCTGCTCTGCCCCCGAGACAGACTCTGTTTCATCTTCCCTATGCTCCCTTGGTGGTACCCAGCTTTGCCAGTTGCTCTTCAGTACCTTTGCCCCTCCTTAGGTGTCCCTGTACATCTCCAGAACAATCACAGTCGCAGGTTTTCTCCAATGAGGTACACCATGGCTCACATGTTTCCACTGTAGAGGGTTCTCTGGCTTTAGAATGGGTGACCATTCTTTAAACCAGAGAGGGTCCCCACACCCTCAGTCCTGTGCTCCTCCACACTAAGTGTCTGTCAGACTCTGGGCTCAGCACTCTACCCCCATTGCTCAGTCACCACCCCCAGACCCTGCATGGCCTCCGTGGTAGTGCCAGGAAAATGGGATAGGATCAAGGATATCTTTGGACACATGAGTCAAATAGCCCTGAAAGGAAGTCATCAAGAGGACAAAGCCAGGGAGAGAGGGCCAGGGTAAACATATACCATAATCTAAGTCCTGGGTTAGAGGGCATCTGTGTGTCATCTTATTTTAAAATGCTGAACTGGGCTCACTTACAGAGAATGAGTTTGGATGTTGAGGTTGAAAGACTTGGCAGTTGGCAGTCTGAAGACACACAGCAGAAAGAGAAAGGAGGCTCGTGCCAACCTGGTGTCAAATTTTTATGTCCTTGGAGCAGAGGACATTTATAGGCCTATGCCCACTGCCACTGGCTCCTCAGAACTGCTGAGACCCCTTGCCAAAACTAGACACCTCACCAAAATGCCAGCACAGGAACCAAAACAAACCTGTCTCTAACACTACTGTGCTTGTCCCTCTGCAGACAAAATACCAGCCAGGCATTACAGGCACCTGGAAACCTTGCTGCCTAACAAGTTGCCTGGCTAATAGCTCAATGGTTTGAGCCCAGAGCCCTTTACCAGGTTCTAGCGTCTGTCCAGGAAGACTGAGGCAGCGTCTCACCTGCCAAGGTCAGCTCACAGTCTGGCTATGTGCTCTGTGCAGATGGGGAACCACACAGCCCTGATCATTGCCTGATGTATTCTCCAGAACATCAGGCAACTCAATTACACCTGAGGAGTGCAGACAAAAACCCTGACCAAGATACAACATGAAGAGACTTACTTTTCAATGTTTAGTTGCTGCAATGCTTTCTTATTTATTACTTAATTGGATCTTCACAACCATAAAGCACTGTTATGCTACAAATGTTCTACATGAACATCAATGATAAGGCAAAGCTCTTGCAAGAGGTCTTGCAAGCTAGAGAATTCACAATGACTTTGGATCATGGTGGACATTGGAATCAAATAATTTTGTCTACTCTTTCCTTCTATTTTCTTGTGGGACTGAGTACCCAGAGGAATCCATCTTACTAGGCACAGTGGGAAGCTCAGGGAAGACCTGTGGCCCTCAGCAGGCCATTTAGAATTCTTCCTACAACGTCTGACTGAATTATCAGGAAAGAGCAAGATGTCAGCTGGAACAGAGGCAGGCCATCCCCTTCAACACAGAAGAGTGCCTGCCAGACTATGAGGCCAGTCTAGAGAAAACCAGCTCTAGAAACGCAAAGATGAATTTCTGGGAGCCTCACTGAGCAAACAGCACCAGCTGTGCATGAAGCCAGCCCTACCTCCGGAATTCTCAGTAACTCCAGAAAATACTTCCTCATCTTCTTTAAGACAGAAAGAGTCTCAACACCAAAACAAGGAGAAAATCAAGGCCTCCTAATTAGTAGGCTACAGAATCTCCCAAATGATAGATGCCAAAAATTAAAGAAAAAAAAATGTTTCCAAACACAGATATTACTTTTACTCACTTAATAAATATTTATGGGCCAATTTATGCTAATTGATTGAAAAGCCAGAAACCAGATTCTTGTGTTCCTTGATCTAAGAAGACCGAAATAAGCGCTGTGGAGAGCTCCAGTAACAGCAATAGAAACACAAACTTAGTCAAAGGAAGGGTCAGAAAAGCCTTTGTCAGAGTGTCACATTTAAATTGGAACTGAAAGACAATCAAACTGGAGCCTCAAGAAAGGATTCTGGGAAGGGCATCCACAAAGGGAAAACCCAGCACTGCATCAGCAATTTCTTTACCAACAGCTCAGAAATACGAGTGCATTTTTGTAAGAGGAAGATAAATGTATTCTACATTTTCTTTTGTACATTGGGAGTAAAAACCTAAGAAAGTCTTTCCAAATGATTCGGATAAGCATGCAAGGAAATATGGACTTTGTTGTGGCAATGTTTATAACAACAATAACTTATAACAGAAACTCAAAAATAACAGCAAGATATGTCAATAGTTTCTTGCTGGTGAAAAATGTTTTGAAATGTAAACACACATTTATTGATGTGGAAGAAGTACATATCTATGAAAAATAAGCAAGTCTCAAAGAAAATATATAGGATGACTTCCTATATTGAATACAAAATAGAAAATCAATAAAAGTTTGCCAAATGAATAGCAAATAAATATATCTGAACAGATAAACACCAAACAAAATGTTCACATTCATTATTTCTAGGTGATTGAATTATTGGTGATTTAAAATTATTTTCTGTATCTGCCTATCTGATCTGCTTTTGTGTGTATGTAACCCACATGAATTATTTGCACAATAAAAGAATAAATCAAAAAATCTATCCAAAGCAAGCAATGACTTACCAAGGTCCTTACTAAAAAGCAACATTTATAATTAGAAAATAGAACTCCAGGGAGGTACAGAAAATAATGGGGCTGGATAAGTACAATAGATAGGAAATATTTTTTCCAAAAACAAATTGAGGGGCCATAATCTTTTCAGCAAAAATTTATTTAACATAAGTCCACCGCACATTTCTTACTTACTGAGCTATCTGTAACAGAGCATATTAATTAAATATTTGTAAAGGAAAACATTTACACTGATGCAAAATTAAAGTCAACAAAGCTTATGTCTATATGATGCCAAAAAGATTACACTAAAAACATCTATGCGTGCCAAACATCTAAATATTTGGGAAAATCTGCAAAACAAATGCCATTTGGGTCAATTTTATAGGGTGACTGATTGGATCGTCCACACTTCTCCAGTGTTTTAGCATAATAGAGATTGTGGCCTTGAGCAATCAAGCCAAGAGCTGGGCACAAACCTAGCCAGGTCCATCAATGCCATCACTAAAAGCATGTGCTGGGCAAATAACACTACTGACTCTCTGATGTTCTTCTGCAGCCAAATTATAATCCTCTGATTGCTCATATCATTAGGAAAATTCTGTTAACTTTGAAACGCTGAAAGCTCTGATAGAAGCAAACCACTGACTCTGATTCTGGCAGATCTAAGAAAGCAGACAGCAGGTGCTGTGAATAGCTAGCCAAATGGTGGGAACGGACCCCTGGGGCACTTCCACAAATTGCAAGAACAGCTGCCTGTATCCAATATGGCTTCTCAGGACCCACACAAGCAGCGTGGTTCACACCTTTCAGAGGCTGCTTGACACACCGTGCTGCAGCCTTTCCACTCAGAAGGCACTCACAGTAAGCCGAAGGGGTCAGGAAATCAGACCACAGGAGCAGAAAGGGACCTGGGCTTTGGAATCCTGACCAAAGGGAAAAGGATAATGAGGACCATGGAGACACGACCCACTGAAATGACCCAGGCCATAGCTGCTGAGGACAATTAAGAGTTTATGGCTGTTTCTTTGCAAAAGCACCGCACATTTGTGCAACAAACTCACAGAATTCAGAAAGAAGACAGGCCATGACCCCAGAGAACAATGCTCCAAAATACCTCACTCCATGCTGGAATCATACGTTTGCCTGTGTTTATTCCCCTGTGAAACATGAACCCCTGAAGCTGGGACTGCATCTTACGAGGCTTGGCATCCCTGCACCTGGCACAGCATCTGGCCAAGCGTCTTCACTCAGTAAGCACTGGAAGTTAAATGCACTGAGTAATAAGCACACACACAAGCAAAAGTACATCTTACCCAGAAGCTAAGTTCTAAATCAGCACATGCTGTGAAAGTCACAGATGATCCAAATTATCCTCAGGAAATCCCTTAAGTTTCCTAGAATGTACAGTCAGTACCAGACAGTACCTCTCCTCTACACTGGACAAGGTCATTGTTTCTAAGACAGAGGAACCAGATACCTAGTTTATCATTATCATGCTGGACAGGCATGCGCGCAGAGGCAGCTAACACACGGAGCACACCCGGCATCACAAGTGAACCACGGCAAACACTGCATGTGGGAACCTAGACCCACTGCAAAGAGCCCAGGCTGAGCTCCTTGTGCCTCTTTGCGTGTTCACTCTGGGATCTGATTTCTCTGAATGGCATGCGAGGTAAAAATCTCAAGAATTTTTTGCATTGTTCTATTTTTTTAACCTAGTAATCTTTTTAAATTTTTATCTTTATAGTACTTTTGCAGCAAATAATGATTACATTCATTGTGAGGAGTTGGTACACATATATCATACATCTTAATTCTTCTTTCATCTCCTTCTCTTTCCCTCTTCCCCACCTTTCTCCATCTCTTGGTCCCCTTCCCTATCCTTTTCTAAACAGCACAAATGAGTGAACTACTTTGTGGGACTCAGCTGCATCTCTGTAATTAGATTACTGCAAAAGGAAACAGGGTTGGAATGGGGGAGGGGAAAAGTTGCCCCACTAGATGACAGCTTTGGGCAGAAGCCCCCTTGGCACTACTTATGTTTGTGCTAACCACACCAACTCCCCATACGTCTGCCTCTTCTGCTGACCAGAGCCCTTCCTCCTCATTGTCTAGTCAGGCTTGGCCTAAACGTCTACCATTATTCAGTGTGCCTCCTCCTAGACAGACACAGGGGTTTCTGAGTCTATTGCTTCTTTAGCAACGTCAACAACTGGGAGAACTGATTCCAGCAAAACAGACAAGCCCCCATTCCATTCATCTGACTTGCAGATCCTTTGAGGTTGACAGAGGAAGAAGGACTTCTTGCCAAGCCAAACTGGGACTACAGGGGCAGGAGTCAACATGGATGTACAGTTCCTTGTTAGTACCAAGGCTGTGCCATGCTATATTAGAGCCTGACGCAAAAGGAGAAACTCAGGAACAATAACCTTGTGTTGATTTAAAATGCTGGTATTTTTAATCATAGATTTTTATACTAATCTGGATTTTCTAAAGCACTGCATTAAATATTATTTATCTTGACTTCTGAGGTGTTTATATTTTTGATACCTATTTAAATTTTACAAATGAGATAAGAGCCTCAAATATTTCATCCTAGTTCCTGTGGATAGAACTGCTATTTATGGAGTGGCAATCATATGCAAGACACTGGGCTTCAAAAACTTCATACATGGGCCTGGGATGTAGCTCAGTGGCACAGTGCCTGCCTGGCAAGCACAAGGTCCTCAGTTCGATTCCCAGTACCCGCCCCTCCCAAAAAAAAATCTTACAAAAGACTCACAATACTCTTATCAGTAGTAGGGAGTAGTCTCATTTGAAAAATGGGAAAACCTAAGCACAGAAAGTGCATGGCATAGGAAGTCTCACAACAATTGGAGTGAGGTGATGAGAACAACACTTACAGTAGACAGTGAAGAGGAACGTGCTTGGTTAGAAAACACCAGCACACAGTGGACCTTACTTAGGACAGAAGTGACATGGGATGCATGATGAGGCGCTGTACAGGCAGACAGAGAGATTGAGAGTGGATTCCAGGGCTCTTGCAGTTCTAAGTGATCTGGAGAAGGCTGCAACAGATTGACTGCATCTCTGGGTGTTTGTGTGGACTAAGGAAAGGCTTCCTTGCTAAAGGATTCACACACTGGTGGGTGTTTTAAAATCCAGGCTTTGAATTTTTCATGAGATTATTTTAGATTTGTGGGAGGAAAATTATTGTGAAATCTGTGCCCAAAAGTATTTTTCTTGCAATTTAATTTTCTCAGAAAGAATAAAACAAAGTATCTCACACACACAAAAATGCCTAATTTGATTTAAAGCCCTGGGTCAGCTTCTTCATCTGTTCATGAATATCACATTCTCATCAACACCCAGGGATCCATGGAAACCCCACTGAGAAACGACAGAGCCTCAGTGTGCATTGCACTGGGAGCTATTTAATTTTTCAAGAACGTATATGCTATGTTGAGTATCAATCAACTCTGGCTCCCCCAAACATAATTTTGCTAATGTTACCAGTAGTATGAATGAATTGAGATATTGTTAACTCTTAAGCTAGATTAAATACATAAGTGTTGTTTGGACTAAGCTGTCAATGTTAGAGACCACTGGTTATCTCCATTCTGCTCTATGTGGGTGGGCACCTTTCTACAATGCTGTTTTTTGTTGCTTCATTTCTGTTTTTGTTGCTGTCAGTGATGTACTGCGCCAGTTGATGGTTGTGTTGGTCAAAATCCAGAGAAGACAGAAGATACATCCCAGGTCAAGACTACTTCTCCCATCCAAACAAAACAAAACAACAACAAAAACCTACATCAACTTTTCTTGCGTTAGACTTTGTCCAGCATCTTTCAACATCACAACATTTAACACTTAATTAAACGTTGCTGCATCTTCTTAAGAATCATGAAATTTTTGTCTCCTCAGGTAGAATTAGCTGGTCAACAAGAATTTTTTTTTTTTTTTTGTACCAGGGACTCACAACCTTGCCCTTGCCAGGCAGGCACTTATGCCGCTGAGCTAAATCCCCAGTAAGAATTTTGTTTTATTTACCCTCTACACTTGGCTTAGGGATGAGCACATCCAAGCCTTTCAGACAAGAAGCTTACTGGGGCCAAAGGGACACACAGAAAGGCAGATTGGGCGCTCTGGGTAGGTCCTGATGGGCTGAGTCTACGTGTAGACTGAGGGGCCTGGGAGAAAATTGTGGGAAATCTTAAGAAATGTTTCCAGAGGCTAAATCAATATCACAGGTGGAGGAAAGCCAAGATTATCACTTCACAAGTATAAATGGAGAGACTGAACATGGGAACTAGTAATCTCAGCACAAGCTTGGAGGTTCTAGAGTGAAGATCATGACACAAACTAGTTGAGATATGTAACTAGGACCCAGATGGTACCTGATATGAAAGTGGTGGAGGCCTCCTGATGGCAGCCAACTTCTGCGACTAGGTCCTATCTGAGTTCACTGTCATGAACTCCCGTTCCCAGGGCAGTATCTAGTGCTTAGCTCCTTCCTTGCTGGGTCACTAGGCTCCAAGAAGCTCTGCTTTCCCTGGTCATTTCAGTATACAGGTCAGGACCAGGTATATAGCTCAGCGGCACAGCGACTGCCTGGCAACTGCAAGGTCATGAGTTTGATCCCTGGTACCAATAAATAAATAAATAAATAAATAAATAAGTCAGTGTAAGGCCACCCTGCTCCCCTCCCTAGCAATCTACAATGGATGATGTAAACATTTAAATTTTTTAAAAACTTATTACACTAAAAGACACATGGCCAAGAATAATGGGGTAAGTGTTCTCAAAATGAGGAGCATTTTGAAGGTTATGAAAGGCAATGTGTCTTTTATTGTAATACATTTTTCAGACACTTGTGTTTTGTCAGCACCCCATGTTGATCAACTGTTTACAGTAATTTAACAAGTATGCTTAAATTGGGGGAGGGGTAATTTGAGGGGGATTCATGGCAATGTATCTTTTATTGTAATAATTTTTAAAAATTTTTACTGTATCTTTTATTATACCTCAAACAACAGCCACAGGAGACCAAGGATACCTGATGAACAATACATGTTTATAAATCACAAACTTTGGTCCCAATAGACCAATACAGCATGCATAATATGCGGAGAATGTTATAACAGTGTTAATTATGGGATAGAGATGTACTTGCTTATGATTTTTTTTTTGCCATCTTCAGTACCCAATAAATACCATAAACCCTATTATGGTTTATATCCAGATGTCCCCCAAAACCTCCGGTGCCCATAGGCAGGGCTTTGAGGAGGTGGTTGGCTCATGGGGGCATGATATCGTGAGTGGATTCATTCACTGATGAGTTATAACAAATATGATATCAGAAGGTGAAGCCCAGTTAGGGAAGGTGCATCACAGGACGAGGTGTGGAAAGCATTATCTTTCTCCCCTCTTCTTCATCTCTCTCTGTGCTTCTTGCTGCCATACCTTGAGCTGTTTCTTCTCTGCCATGCTGCCCTAATTTGGAGCCAGCTGACAATGAACTGAAATTTCATTAAAGTGTGAGCCAAAATAAACTTTTTCTCCTTTAAATTATAAGTATCAGTTATTGGGTCTCAGTAGTGTTGAAAGTAACTAAGAGAGAGCTCCAGCAAACAAACCCAATGCACTGCATTGTAAAATGGCTAAAGTTAATAAATACGGTACTTATTTACCACTAGAAATCCCTCCCATTGGATCTTACCTATATTGATTAAAGGAGCTGGAAACCACATCTTCCTGACTAGAAATCTGTATCCTCCAAATTTCTCTCCCTGATGCAGCATGCCATTATGCTAAAGAATGACTGGAAGTCCAAGAGAGCCAGCAAACTAGCTCCCTGAGGGCCCCAGCATCAGAAAGTTTCCCTAAAAGACTTCCCAAATGTTCCTAGAAATTTATGCTTCTTGCTATTCCTGAAAATGACTGCTGGTGGTGATTTCTATACGGGGTTTCCTTTTGGAATCCAGATGGCCAGAAGTGGATTTGCATGCTTTCTCCCACATCTTACTTCACTGATGTCTGCACAGTTTCTAGAGGGCTCTACAGATGGCACCTGCCATAATAGAAATTAAGGTCAGACTAGTCATCTGTTTACATTGAGAAAGTCACCTTCAAACTGATTAGCTCTCTCTTATTTTAATTCTGTGAAAAACCAGGAGGACTACATACTAATGAAGGTGCTTAATTAATTAAATGGTGTCAGAGAAATTGCAATTAAGACTATTTGACTATGGAAACGTCAAAAAAGCCATGAGCACTGAGAGCTGCACTGGATATGCAAAATATGTGTGCATTTTTTATTGAATTGAGGTCAGAGTTTTCTCACTTTATGTGTCTGAGAAAGGAAAAGAAGCACTGTCTGGAAGAAAAGAATATTAGCACCTCTGTGTTTTGTTTATATACAATGACCAGCATATATTTAAAAATATTACTGGAAGTGTGAAGAGAAAATACTGACCTGTAATCAATGGAATAAAGATCACAAAAATAAAACCACAAATGATCCATCTATTGAAGCTGACACATAAATCCTTTAAAATAACTGTGATTAACATATTCAACAAAATGAAAAAAAAAACAAAATAGATAAAAAGATGAAGAATTGCAGCAGAAGCTCAAAGCTATGAAAAGAGTTTTTAAGTGCATTTTGGAACTGAAATATGCAAAGTATCAAATCAAGAACTTAGGAGTATTTTACCAAAAAATGGACTGAGCAGGAAACAAATTTAGTGCATAGCCATAAAATCCATAAAGTATGAAGAAAGAAAGGAATTGAGGTAAAAGAAAAAACAGCAAAGGTGATATGTGGGAAATAGCCACATTCTATAATGTGCATATAATCCAAATCGTACTGTTTTGACTACAGACAGACCTGAGTTGAACCTCAGCTTCCTCACTTACTGTATGAGTATAGTGAATGTAGGTTCTCAGTAAGTGACCGGACTTCTCTGAGCTTCTTTCTGCATACAAAAATGAAAACCAAAAAATCTGATTTTCACAGTGGTGCAGAATTTTGAAATATCATCAGTGTTCTTCTTTCTGTCATCCTTGCCATCCAATCAGCCCTTTCTTCTTACCAGTCCCAGAATCAAGAAAAATGTCAACAGCTGCAGAATTCTAAAATAAAGGCCCCTAATACTAGACTTGCAGGCTCACAAGCCTTTGGCCAACATGAAAGATGAAGATGCATGCAACAACTTTTCCTGTCTCCTGGGGTAAGAGACGGATGATACAGAATGGAAACTAAAGAGTGAAAGATAATGTCATCCAGGAGAGGCAGGATGGAAAGCCTGGGCTGCTAGCTAGACAAACACCATCCCATGCCAACGCCCAAGATGGAAATAGCTCAAGATGATCCCTTGACACTGTGAGATCTTCCATCTGACCCCCCACCCCATTTAGGAAGCCCCTGTTGTACAGATCAAGACACAAGGTAATGATTCCAGTATTTATTGTATTATTCACAGTCATGTTAATTATTTACCAGTATGACTACAAACATATATAACTGTCATTTATAGCTAATATTTAATGAGGATTTACTATGACCCAAGCATTTATGTTAACATTTCACATGTGGGTTAACTCACTTCTTGACCTGAGAAGAAAAGAATTAGCTAAGTATCTTCTTATTATAATCCAGAATATAATGTTCTTTGTCAACCCTAAATTACCGCCCAAGGGATGCACAATACCTGCTCAGTGTCACTATATGTTTGGATCCTTTCACATTTGCGTGATTTAAATACAAACAACAACTTCTGAGGCTGTCCCTCATTTACAAATGAAGTTTTGCTCTTAGCTTTCACAAAAGCCTCACGATGCTAACTTCACTGCTGTGAAGCTTCAAAGGGAAGATTATATGAAGTGTCCATCACAGTGATCAGCAACTGTCAACATTCATTAGGCACACTGTCTCTCTCCTTTCATTTGTGGGACAACAGAGATGTCTGGAAAACAAAAAAAGGTAAAAGGGAAGATCTGAGATTAAAATGTTCCATTCATATAAATCACACAGGTAATGGAACTTGGTAACAGCTACTCTCACTGTTTCACTGTTTCATGTATGTACTGGAAGTAAAAAAAAAGTGTCTGTCTTCAATTTAGAGACCCTACGTCTGTACATGAGAGCATTAGAGCTCACTAGTATGCACTAGAAATGCTATTTTAATCAGTCAAGCCCATCAGGCAATCTGAGGCACAGCTGTCCCATCTTTGAACAAGCAAATAGCCACAGGCGCACCCGAGTGAAGACCCATGTGCACACTTAAAGAGCTGTGCAGATGGAAGAGCAGCCTGCAGGCTGAGGCAGGAAGGCTTGGACACTGGATTTACTCCCCATATCCAGTTTCCCCAGAAGTCAGGATCAGAAACTTCAAGATATTCAAGCCATCAATACAATTTGCCCAAGTGAATGATACATACAGAAAGCACATTTCCAAAGGACTGGCAGGAGGAGCATCATGTCTGTCCCCAGGCAGGGCAGACCATGGGGACAGCCAGAAATAATAAGATCATTGGAAGGTTTAAAACTAAAAAATTACAACTTCCAGGGGGAAAGGAAAGCTGGGTCTGACACCCCTGCTCTTCCTATTAGAAGTAACCTCATTTTAACTTGGCCTCAAGGTTTCCAAAAACCTATTTAGATCTCATGCAGCCTCTGCGTATAACTAGAATATAAGTCAGAAAATCGGTTGAACAAGTGGCCTTGTCAACTTCCAAGTCTACTCTGAGTCAGGCCACAACAGTTTATGAGTCCCTGACAAGAAGGCCATGTGGTTCCTGGAAGCTAGAAGGGAGATCTTCCATGTCCTAATTTGGCCTTGATTTAGAGAAAAGGTAACTACTTTTCACCACGTGCCAGCCTGTACTAAACACCCAGCGCTGAACTGCATATTATACAGAATGTCTCAAAAGCTGAAAAACGTGGATACTATTGTCTCCAATTTAATAAAGGAAGCTGAAGGTGGGAAGCAAAGGCCCTGCTCCAAGATTCATCATTGGTAGCGGCAAGGATGCAGTCATGTCTATTTGATTCCTTAGTTCAGACAAGCTTGGTTCCCTACACAACTTCCTGTTCTGATTATTGAAATACTTCTCTGGACCATAGGTTACAGGTGGCACTGTAAAATTTTGATTTTTCTGAGAAATTTTCTAGCAACCTTCCTGGGGTCAAATGTCCATTAAAGCTGTTTCTCATCCAACACTGTACCTACCTCTGATTGGCAAGGAGAGTGCAAGAGAAATGTGTGCAAGATCCTGAGAAAACTGTAAACTTTGTGTCTCTCATTCAGAGACACATCACGTTCGTAGAAAGACAGTTTTAGTAATCAAAGAAATGTTGCTATTCTCTAAATTGGCCGACAAATTTGATGCAGTTCCATTCGAAACAATATATTTTTCAGTTGACTGGACAGATTGACTCTAAACGCATATTTGAAAAGAAATAGACAAAGCACAGCTATGCCACTTCTGAAAAAAGGAATGCAGTAGAGAAACTGTCCCAACACAAAGGTGTGAAATGATTAAGACAATGCTGTTGTTATGGGACTGGGAAAATGGCCAATAAGCCCAAGAAAAGAGCGTGGGAAGATATAATAGCATAACAGACAGTTTAGTTAGCTTATAAGTAGGCAGGCAGTAAAGGATGGCCTAAAATAGAGCCAGGATACACAGAAAACAACATGTACACCCAGTTAAGAGCTAATTAAAGCCATACAGCTAGTTAAGCTTCGCAATATGAAAGCAAACACAGAAAAATAATAAAAAGTTAAGGTAAGAATGAGTAGATAAGAGTCTTTCCTCCCAGGAAAGAGACTTAGACAGAATATGGTATGTTAGTAAACAGCTCCTCTCGGTTACCTCCATATGGGACTTGGAGGAATTCAAA
This sequence comes from Dolichotis patagonum, assembly GCA_004027295.1. Lineage (NCBI taxonomy): Eukaryota > Metazoa > Chordata > Mammalia > Rodentia > Caviidae > Dolichotis > Dolichotis patagonum. The sequence goes on along the minus strand of PVJX010003043.1, from coordinate 61,707 downwards.
AATGCGGAGTAATTGGTTTCCTTTACTTTGAACTCAGACAGCTGAGTAACTAATTTTCTTTAGATCCTAAACCCATCGAGTTTAGAACAAGTTCCCATACAGTTTATCTATATAAGACCAAAATAAATACAGTACTTAGGAAAGCTCCACTTTTGGATACCCACCAAGAGCTATTTTTTCTCCCTCTTATTTCCAATAAACACTCTTGTAAATTCTCCCTTTTGTCTATGATTTCATTCTTTGACTCTGTGGGACAATGAGCTTATATTTAAAGAAATTAACTGTTTCAAAGAGATCTTCATATATGTGGTATTTAATGCAAGAGAGACAACATAATCAATATGAAAGGAAAAAGGGATAATTCAATCTTAGAAATTGGAAATTTTGGTTCTCCATTTATAGAATTTTCAACTAGATCTCCAATTCATTTTATTCATAAAAATAATCAATTGTGCTTGTTCATGTGCATGTGCATGTGTGTACGTGTGTGAGTGTGTGTGTGTTTCTTAACTTGGCATAGTAAAACACTTTTTACACAAGATCCAGAATATTCTAGTAGTGAAAAAACAAGATTGATTCATTTGAGTTCATTAAAATTAAAAATTTTTATTCTTCAAATGTAACTTGCCAAGTCTGGCGGCATATAACTAGAATCCTAACTATTCAGGAGGCTGAGGCAGGAGGATTGTAATTTAGATGCCAGTCTGGATAGCTTACAGAGATCCTTTCTCAAAATACTTTTAAAAGAGGGGACTTGAAATATAGCTTAATGGTAAAACAGTTGCTTATCATACATGAGGGTCTGGATTCAATTCTCAAAACCATGAAAAGAAAACATTCAGAGAAAAGATATGCACAAGCTACAATCTGTAAAAGGTACTGAAAAATAAGTGACCAATAAAAGGTCAAAAATGTATTTTTAAAAACCTAAAAATATTTTTTTAAAAACATCAAAAACAACAGATATGAACAAGTATCTTCACAGTAGAGAAAACTCTGGAGCCACTAACATATAAAGAAATACGACACCTTGTATCAGTCAGGAAACTGAAAAACCAAGATCAAGAGATTTCATTGTACATTCACTCAAATGGAAAACGAAGAAGTCAGAAAATACTCAATGTTTGAGAGAATGCAGTATAACGTGATATTTCATACACCACCCGGAGGAGTATAAAATGATGCAAATGCTTAGAAAATAGTTTGGCATTATCTTGTACATTTGTACAACCACCTACCTCAAAGCCCATCAATAGTAGAATGGAGTAAAATGTGGAAGTTTCATACACTGAAATATTACACAGATCCACACAGAAACATCTGAAACCTGACGGGGGAAAAAGTTCCAGAAGATAATATTCAGAAAGATACTGTTTACAAAGTTTTATACAAGTAAAGCCAAACAACTTGAGGTTAAGGTATTCCCTATGTTAAAAATGTCTGTAAAACAAGGAGTTAATGATGACACTCTTCAGGATTAGGATCCTCTGATAGATGGGATGTTGAAGGAGCATCTGAGTAGAAAAGTCACTGGCAATGTAATAGTTTGGTTTTATGTGCTATTTATCATGCTTCTGCTTAATAAAAAAGGACCAACAATAATAGTTTATAATGAAAACAATTAGAATTAATCAAATTTTGTATACATAAGGTCCAACAAAAATTCTGAAATATATTTCCAGGTGAATATCAACAATGGTCTAAACAACACCACTTATAAAAAGAACCTGACTCTTGGCCACACAACTGCACACTGGACACCTATAGCTGGATAGTCTCCTTTGTATCTGAACACAGACAGATAATGGGTGGATATGCATTCCCTGTAACGGTACGATGCACTTCCTTGCATGACCAGAGCAGACATCAACACTGGACCTGCTAAAACTTCCACATCCTTTCCACAGGTCTCCTCATCACTCCTTCGATGAGGCCAGCAGAACAGTGAGTTGTAAACATGGAAACTCGGTCACGATGAGCAGAGTAGCAGACAGTTCAGAGAGGAAGAACTGAAGGGATCCTAAGCAAGGGGAGAGGGAGGACAGCATGCAAAGTCTGTGACACTGTTTTGCGGCTCTCTAGGTGACAAATCCCTGAGCACTCCCTGCTGTGCAGGGACTCCCTGCCTGTATTACTTCTTGAAAGAGAAAATTAGGATAGACAACAGCACATTTAACTTGACAGGTGGGAAATATGCTATTCCACAAGGTGTGGAGGCGCTGGAAATGGAAACCAATTTCCCAAAGAAATATCTCAGTTCGTGGTTGACGGAGTCATTTGGGGACCCAGAGGGAAAATTGGGTGTTGAGAGCTCAGGAAGAAAATGGGATTCCTCCCTCCAGTGCAGGCAAGTCCTCAGGCTGACAGATAATGCCAAGGCATGGCAGAAATCAGCCTTCTCAATGCTCTCAGTGCTCTTCAATGCCTGAATCACTGCTCACAACAGGCACCCCAGCAAACGTCAGAGAGATAAATGCAGAGATTCCAGTGATACTTGATTCTTTCCTTTGGTTCATAGTCCAAGTCTTTGGAGCCTGAGATCCAAATCATTTATGGAGGACACTGGTTTTCTCAGGGAGAGAAGGAGGAGAAGAAATCAAAAGGAGAGGATTGTCTTTTTCTTGTGAACTCCTTAGGAGTAGAGGAAACTATAGCACCTTCACTGTCTGGGTATGGTCCAACACTATATACCTAGTAAATGATGTTGATTTCTTAGTTAATTTCTCCACTCCAAGAGGCTCATTAGAATACCCAGGGGAATGCTGCATCAGGAGTATCGTATAATCACTGCATAGGAGCAGTGACCAGGGCAGGAGTTAGTGACGGAGAGGCAAGGGAGCAAGCAGTCCCCCAGGCAACTGGACAGTCTGCAAGATTTTGATTGCAGCCTGGGACCTGAGGCAGGGCAGACTAATAAAACCATTAAGACCTCACAAAAAAATGTCTGCACACAGGAATAATAAAGACAGAAAGCCATAAGTGGTGCTTCAAGGCAGCAGCATGAGCACAAAATCAGAAATTAGGAGAGCTAAAGAAAGGCAGTGTCTCAGGGTCCTCACTATCAAATGAGCGAGCATGATATCTACCACCGTCGTGTAAGAGTTGATGGATTTTGATGAGGAAGGATGACAAAAGGTGTGAGGTATTCTTCTTTCCTTGGGAAAACCACTGACCAACCTCAGTCTGCACAAGTGATCAAATCTCCACTCTGGGTATCAGATAAAGCAGTCTGGTCCATAAGCCTCAACTGTGAGACGGAGGACAAAGCAGTTGTAAAGTCTTTTTTAATGAGGCTTGAAATCAAGCGGATGACTTCAAGTTCACAGAGGCCACCACAGGCAGAGAAACAGTGAGAGGAAAGCAGCGCTGAAGGATGGAGGAGGCGATACATCAATAACACTCCTTGAGCACCTAGAGTCAGCCATGATGGAATTCCACACTAGACTTTTCACCACAAGAACTATAAATTCTTTCTCTGTTTCAGTCAGTTTGAGTCAGGTTTTCTATTACTTGTATCTGGAATACCCAGCTCACTCCCCAGAGACCTAACATGGTATACATTCAATAAATATGAAATTAAATTCAGCAGCTCTGTGGCAGCCCAATGAAATCCTGGCCTTCCAAAATACAACTTAGTGTCACCTTATGCTTATGGGAGAAAGAAAAATCTCCCTGCTCAATTCTGACTGCTGGTGTCATTGAGACAACATTTTGATTCCTCAGGAGCTGCTATAAGGAGAAGCTTATTGTTTTCTAACTTTTGGAAGAGCACTTCTAATTAAAATGATATTAAACAGTAATAACTGTCTTATAGTTTTATGGCAATGCCCATGATTGCATAAATAAGCATTTTATATCCAATTAACATTTTATATTTATTCAATCCTAAAACAATCTAGCATTTTTATTAATCAAATAAAATAGCATTTAATAGATATGGTTGTTTTATTTTCTGAAATTAGCCACATATAAAATAGCACTACATCCAATTATGCTATATATTGCCCCGAAAGAACAGTATGTGCTCACCAGGATTTACATCAATATGGTGCCCATATTTACCTAAGTAATCTAAAACCAACATCTTCCAAAAGCCTTTCATTTGCATAATACTTCCCTAATTTCTGCTATCGCCATATAACACCTGTATAATAATACACCTGTATAATAATTCACTTCAAATATTTCTTTAGATAGACCCATCTTGTTCATTTAAAAAATTTTATTTTTAAGAAGTAATTTTATATCATGAATTTGACAAGCTAGCTATGCTTTAAGATGCTATTAAAATAAAGACATGATGATTAACATAAAACGTGTTTATCGCTGAACTTTCTAAAGTTACCATGTCTACCAACAATTCTAGTCATGGCACATTTGGGGGAAACATGTGACTTAAACAAGCCCAGTGGGAACTTCAAAGGCATCCTGCCCAGGGCCTTCCTAAGACTACTGGTGCCACACAGTGTCTACTCATGATGTATAATACCTAAGAGCCCGGGGGTGGAACTACCACCTCTATCTCCCTGTGGTGAGACCTCTTCCTCTTCATTAAGCAATTACTTGCCTTTTGACAGACCAAGAACTTGGCAGTGAACAATTAAAACCACCTTTTACTTGTTGGATGACCTCTTTGATCTTGTCAGAAATGGCATTTTAATGAAGATGTCAGACAATTGAAAACACAAACATTGCAAGATTTGGGGATGAAAATGAAGGGGGATGAATTGTAGAAGCGCATGAATCTACAAGCTATCTTACACTTTTTTTTTTGTTTTGTTTTCTCAGCATAGGTCCTATGCTGAGGTATCCAATAGAGTCCTTCACCCATCTCACCATATAGTATATTGTGGTCTGGCCTTCATTAGAGTATTTTATCAGCTCTATATTCTGGACTAAAATTATTGACGTAAGGGTACAATTTGTAAGACTTCTGCTTCTAGCACTTGGATAACTTCCTTCAGGGTATTTAAAAATGTCTAATTACAGCAACAGTGAACATTAGTAATAATGGTACAATGATTACTAAAATGCCTTGAGCTTTCTGATGCACATGAGCAACAAAAGGTTTTATAGTATTCGAACAAAGAATTGGCTATTTCCATTTACCAGTTCAAGGGTGAACAAGGCTTATAGTTCAACTATTTGGTTTTGAAATTACATGGTTTCCTGAAGAAGAAAAAAAATGGGTCAGATGACTTTCAGTTTCTTGCATAAAGTGCACAATTAAAACCTTCACATCACACTTGCAAAACTAACTCAATTTCATGCATTTTCCTCTTCCTCCTTTTCAGTGCAGTTAGAGTAACAATGGCAATAACTAGACAGGGAGTACATGGTTTCTATAACAGAAAATCAAAGCAGCCTACTAAAATTATTTTGATTCCTGTAGTTCAGAGGTTGAACTCACCAAGGGGTTGATGACTGATCTTCTGCCCTCAAGTGTGCAAACTGGCTTACTGTGTTTCTGGAACTTTACCAAGTCACACTTGGATGATCAGAGGAACTGAATGAAGGTGAGAAACCTGGAAACATTGTGCCCCTGGAAGTGCATAAATCCCACTGCCAGCTGCAATGTCCCCGTGCTGTTGACTGATTGGCTGAAAAATAGTGCTAAGGAAGTACTTTGATGTGTTTGTTTACTAGACCCCTTATCTATAAAATAGAAGCTCCAAACTAGGGACACACTGCTGGCAGCTTTTAGAGATGGTGAGAAAGATCAGATTACTTAGCTGAAAGATGGAACCAACTGAAGTCACCTGGTTGCCTAATGGCTTCAGTTGCCTTCCAGTTTTTCCTGATGTAGATAATACCAAAGTAGCATTTCAAATATAAAGTTTTTCTCATTTTAAATATTCTTTTCTCATGGCACATTTCTATTACTTTAATTACTGAATGTAGGGTGTCTTTTAAAACCCTTTTACAAATCCTACCAAAGCACCCTGGCACTAGCAGTCAGGGCCTAGCACCAGTATGGCCATTATACTTTTACACAGTATAAGCAGAAAGAAAAAAGCAGATATATTTTCAGCTTTCAATAACTGGACTATTAAAAATACTTAACTCTTCAAAAGAGAAAAGAACTAAATCATCAAGGGTAACTTATCTCCACAATTAATCAATGAGTACAGCAAGGGGAGTCTTTTAAACATTATCAAGCTAGGTAATGAGTATGTATGATCCATCTGTGAGTCATGGAGTATGCACAAGAATAGTTTCTGAGGATGATCAAGCAGTGTATTTCCTGACAACACTGTCTTTCAGGAATCTTTGCCACCTCCCAAGTGTGGCCCTACAGCCGGCCCCCACATGTGCAGTAGATTGCTGATGACACGCTCAGCTCTCTTATGCTTTCTATTCTGATGCCAGACCTAAGTGAAGTCATGAGAGAACATCTGTCCTTATAGCCAGAGGGGAGGAAACACTCAATTTCCAGATAATGGCATGGTTAGACATGATCCGGCGATAAACAAATGCGCACTTTTATTTTAAAAAGCCATAATGGGCCGGAGAAAACTTCACCAAGAGCAAGAGAAAATTAAATTTAGGTTCTGATCAGTCTTGGCTGGAGCCAAAGGAAAACCTGAGTATCTTCGAGTGGATGTGGCATTAGTGCCACTAGTGTAAGCATATACTACAAAAAGAGGACAGCAGGCTTAGACTGAACAAGTGCTCTCCCCATAGTGTGCTGGCTTTTGTGTCAGATGAAAGAAGAGGAGGATCAAAGGCTGCCTGCAGAAGTGCAGACACCAAAAGATTAGAAGCCCGGCCCTGATAGTTACCTTGGACAAGATACTAAACTTCCTTGGGCTCAAGATCCAAAAGCAAGGGTGAAAATTAATGAGATAACAGAGTACAACACCACTATCCCTGAAGACATGTCGTAAGTACCCATTACTATTAATTATTATAGTAATGATTCACACCAAATACCGTTATATGCATGTAACTTCTTTAAAATGCTCAATAATTCAGGAACTCTCTATATAAAATTCAGTTTTACCCTCAGAAACCCAGATAAATCACATGACTATGACTTTGCCTCCTCAATAATACCACATGCTTTATTATGAAACATATCAAACTTATCCTGAAAGGTAGAATGACTTGGAAAGAGAGATACTAAGGAACATGGAAAAATGTGAAGGGCTAAGAAGCATCAGGAATGATTACGTCCAGCTATGCTGCACAACAAGGCTTGAGTCTGCCTTGTCCAATATGGTAGCCAATAGCCATATTAGGGTATTTTGAGTTAGGTTAATTAAAATTATTAAGTGATATTTAAGCTTTTCATTCCATAGCAACACTAGCAACATCTCAAGTGCAAATGTTGGCCTCGTAGCCACATTGGCACAAATGTAGAATATCACCATCATCCCAAAACACCTATTCTTCAGCACTGCAGCCTGGAAAACACAAACTAGTCCTGATGACAACTGGGCCCTACACACAGTCGCCAAAGGAATTTCACAGCCACTAGGATTCCACTTGTCTTCTTTCTTCAGCTTTATCCATAAGACTGTATATTCAGGAAGACAGTTACTCAACACTTTAACAAACTGAAACAAACAAGGAATTCTCTCTCCTGGAAAAAATAATACACGTGAGAACACAAATAGTCACACACACACACACACACACACACACACACAAACTTTTTTTAAATTTTAACTAAGTTTATTGGTATAATTTAGGTATAGACAATGATCATATTCATCACAAGGATTTTGTAACCATACATGATGTATCTTGATTTATCTTTATTCCTCTCCCATTGCCTTCTCCTCCTTTCAACATCTCTTCCTCTCCTTATTTACAAAGCTTCATTCCCATTGTATCCTTCTTTTCTTTTTTTCTTTTCCCTTCTTTTCCTTCCCCTATCCGCTGGCTAGTTCTCCTTTCCTTTTGAACAATTTCTTCTTTGCAAACAAGATCAGAATTTCAAGACATTCATACCCATGAACCCATCAGCTTGAAAATACAATCTAAGCAACTACACAGAAGGCCTGTGCATCAAATGATTGATTAATACAACATTGGGAAGAACATCTGAGAATTTGTACAAAAATCCAAAGCTCAAACACTTCTTCTATTTCTGTTGTACTTTGTTTTATTCTGGGCATTCTTCCCTTATTTTTTAGTTAAAAACAAACAAACAAACAAACAAAAAACCAGTCTGCTCCCTAGTGGTGTCCTCAGTGTAGGCTCAGCTCACCACACACTGCCTTTGGTAGTCTTGCAGGTCACAGCCGAATATGGATTTAGGCTAAGTACAATTGGAAGCCACTAAACAGTTTTAAGTGGCTGTAAAGTGGAGATAGACAAAACTTAGAGGACTGTTGAACATTTTGCAGCTGGAACCAAGACTCTTGTGGTTTGCATGTAATGGGTAAAGAAAGAATTACAGGCTGAAGTAGCTGTGGTGCAGATGTGAAAAACAACAGATTTGATGGGGGATTAAGGATGGGAAATGTGGGACAATTATTCTGTTTTGACCTTTGAGATATTCAACTGGTGTCCAAGTGAAATCAGGTGAAGTATTGGTGATATAAGGCTAGAGTTAGAGGGATGCCTTTTGGAAATTTCATTTTATGGATACTAGTGAAAACATCTTGGGCCAGGGAAATAGCTCAATGGCACAAGCTGGCAAATGGAAGGTCCTGAGTTGGATTCCCAGTCCAAAAAGAAAAAGAAAGAAAGCAAACATCTCACATAGAACAACAGAATACCTAAAAGCAGTGTAGGCAGAGCTGATGTGAAAACCCTGGACAGAGTCCCAGGCCAGACCAAAGAACAAGATGAGAAGAGACACCATTAGGAAGGAGGGGTAGAAGAACTAAGCAATTACGGGGTTTGGTGCTCAGGAGCTATGAGGAGGAGGCTGTGCTTCAAGGAAGAAAATGTGATCACTTACATTGAATAACACTGAAAGATCTAGTCTTGTAAAACTGGACAAGGATGCAGCGGAGAGGTGGTGAATAAAGTATAGTTTCAATGGCTTGTAGCTACAGAAGCCAGATAAGAACTGGGTGAGGGGGAAACAGGAGCAGAGAAAGTGACTAGGTTCATGTTTTTTTGGTAAAGTCCTTCCATTTTGGAGCAATATCTTTGGTGGCATTCTATGGTTGTGAGGGACACTGACAACTTGAAGCCTCCATGACCATGAATCATCTTGGAAAACAGCTCCTGGAGTAAGAACCCAAGCTCTAGTGAAGATTAGATTTACCTGTCCTTTCACTTATCATACAGTGAGTGCCTGCAACTACTCATCTCCACAGCCTTCCCAAACACATTTCTCTGCAAGGTCCCTTGTTTCTCCTCTCCTACAATTAATATATTCAAATATGCCACTGCTGTAAGTAAGTCACTATTTGATTAAAGAGGAGTCAATTTATGGACTGATGTAAACAGGATTTATCTTCGGTTCCAAACCAAGAGAGGAAAAATAAATGTAATGAAAGAAGAACATTTGGAGGGGATGAATGAAATTTCAAAGACTAAGAAATAAAATCACCTTGTGTATTCATTTTTAGAAGCATTGGACTCCTGGATATTAATGTCATGTTATGACAAAGACACAAAGTTAATACCACACTGTCAATTGGGTTAAGCTCCATTTAGAATGTGAAGTACTTTGCAAAAAGTAAAACAAAATATACAGTATTTTAGAGACTGATTTTTAAGTATGCTTAAAACTACATACTGATTATCACATAGTTCAGTACTACAACATAGTAAAAGTAGTAGTTTGTTCTCCAAGAAATTTAAATGATATGGTATTTAAAGATTTAACTAAAAACAGTCTTTGCACATACAAATTCATAAAATCCAATTAAGAGCAGTCTTAGAGATATGAAATAATTTCTCCTATCCCCAAAGTTTACAGTGTAATACTATGTGGATGTTCATGGCTATGTGTTAAAATAGGATTATTTCAAGGTCTTGTAATGAATACAAAAGGCCAATCATGGCAATGGACTAAGGGGAAAGCTCATTTCTGTCTTAGCAGTGCTCTCAGGCATATTTATCCACATAAGATGCACAGTTTAAAAATTTTTCTAATTAAAGTTTAATGTAGTTAGATTACGTTAAATCAGATACAAATCATCCTTCCCACTATTTTTCCTTAATCCACTGTTTTTGCAAAATATTTCCACTCGAGTGGCTACTTATTAATAATAATATATATGCAGTCAAGTTTTACTTATCAAAACATGTGGTTATACCACACCAAAACCAGTTCAAATCCTTCCACTATCAATGAGGAAAAATACCAAGGAGATGAGCTTTCCATAGAAGAGTATAAATCTCTGAGGTTTTTATTTGTAACTATGTTTCTAGGACCTCAGTGACTGCTTTGGGGTACAGTTTACTAAGTAGCCCAGGCAGACCTAGACATACACAGAGGAGTGGGGGAAGAAATGTCTGCAGTCCACCTAGCATCTACGTTACTCCACTTATTTTAATACTACCTAGTCACACCTAAAATCTTTTAACTTTAGTGAGCCCTTAATGATTTTCTGTTCTATTACTGTTGTATGTATATTTCTTCTTCGTAAACTATCAAAAAAGCGGGTTTCAGAATTTAGCCAAGCGCAGGACAACTCTCATAACAATGCAGTGAAACTGGAAATGAGCCCCTACTCCCAAGTAGGTGTGGTTCAAAATCCCACTACCAGTGTGTGCCCTTTCCCTGGTGCAAAGCTTTCCAGTTTGGTTGCAGATGCAAAGTAAAAATGTAAGTTGTTAAAAGACCTAGTATCTCAACAGCTAATAATTAGTAGAAATTAAGTCCCCACTGAAGCAATTTAATACTGAGGAGCTTACATTTCTTGAGAAACATGACAGCATTTTGTAACAATCTAACAATTAAGAAGTTTTAATGATAACATAATATGGTATCATTCACTAATATAAATATATTAAAATGAATACTAGAAGACCCCTGGAATATGTTCATGGATCATATGTTAAGCTCATTTGGTTAATAACAGTCTTAGAGTAGATTATTAATAATTTTTGAAAGTACAAAAATTCAACCAAAAACTAGCACATAAACAGATAAGACACTCGTACAGCTTGAGTATTCCTTGTGCAAATTGGTTGGGACCAGAAGTGTTTCAGAATTCAAATATTTTCTGATTCTGGGATATCTGCATATACATAATGAGTTATCTTGGGGGCAGGAATAAGGTCTAAACATGATACTCATTTATATTTTATATATACCTTACACATATAGCATGATGGTAATTTCATATAGTATATTTAATAATTTGTTCGTGAACCAAAATTTCATGGTACAGAATTTTCTCCTCTCAATGTCATGACAGTGCTCAAAATCTTTCAGATTAGGGTGCATTTGGGAGTTTGCTCAACTTGCTGCATATTTCAATTTGCTAATGAGTATTTACTTCAGTTACAGAAAGCTTCCCACAGTAATTGTAGCTTCTGAACAGCAAATAAATTATTATTGGCTGAACTAGTGAGCTCCTCAACTTTTAGATCTACTATCCCTTGCTCTGCCAATAGAGGGAAAGGAACACATGAATCATGGCAGCTGTCTGGCCCAACCACATTGGAATTCTAAGGACAGATATTGACTAGTAAAGGGCGGACCAGAGTGGGGCAACCTTGAAAACAGAATTGCCTTCTCCGCCTGTGGTTTCCAGGTGAGAAATCCACCTTTTCACCTGCATACTTTGCTGTGTGAATGCAAAGGAGACAGAAGTTCTTGGGGCCATGAGATAGCACAAAGTCGACACCAATAACTAAAAATAGCAAAGATTCACTCCAAAAAGGCAGCCATCTTGTTTCACAAAATGGCCAAACAGCTTTAAGCGCTAACTGAAATTGATTTAGCGAATTCAAGAACAATTTGGAAGCCTGAACTCTTTTTGTTCCTTTGATTTAGTCTGCCTAACCCCTCACCATTTAATCCTAATTAGATAGAGCCAGAAAACTGAACAGGCAGAAGTAGTCATTGACATTTAATTAATGTCTGGCATACCATTTGTTGAAGAAGAAAGTCAAAGTAATGGAGGGTTGGCATAGCCACTCTGAAGTGTAGACAATGATAAAACACAGAGTCTGTACTTTCAAAGGGCATTAGTGTCATCAAATAGACTCATGCTCTTTTATGTGGTGGTTCACTCTTGACCCTGCAGAAAGGCTTAAATCTAGGGCAGATATCCCACCTGTTTCCCCACTGCCTACACCAAAGCTAAGACTGCAGTAATAGGCAAATGGATTTGTTAAATATCACTATAATTTCACAAAGAGGGTAATTTGGGAGTAGAGGAAGCATTGCTTCCTATACACATAGCTAAATCTTCTCAAAAAGTCAGTTGAGAGAATGACATTTTCCAAAAAAGGTGAAAGAAGGAAGATGATGCCTCTGAGACACATCAGAGAAATCCACAGATACGTAGATGACCCACAGACTTAGCTTTTGATTTGCCCAATCAGAGCCATACATAAAACTCTAGACTGCAGGGAATTCTCTGTTTCATGCTCCATAATGACACACATCATTTAATCCAGGCACCTGGATGAGAATTACAAGAGAGACCTAAGAAGGCTATACATTTCCTCCACAGTTCCACATGAATGTCAGTATGGCCATTTCCTGACTGTGACCACTAGACTCTCTGTGGCCTTGTCTTATATGGGAGTGCAGGGGATAAGCCTGGAAGAGGTCTGCTCTCAGTGGGAACAGTGCATTCATAGGAACATTCAACAAATGCTTACGAAGTACCTACTGTATGGTGGTGCTGCCCTAGGTTGTGGATAAATCAGGGAATCAAAATGGCAGATGCTTTTGTGGCAATTATAGCCTGGAAGGCAAGATCAACAAATAGCTATATAAAAGAACATAGAAATAGCAGTACTATGAAGAAATAAAGGAAAAGACGGGGATACACAGCAATGTGCTGGGGAGGTAGTCCTGCGCACAATCATCAGGAGTGCCTTTCTAATAAACTTGTATTTAAGTAGAGAACTAAATGAAGTGGAGCAGAAAGGCATGTAGCTACCTGGGAGAAGAGTCCAGCAGGAAGTAGAATTTGCACGACTTCTAAGAGGACTGGATATGGAGTAACAGAGATAGTGAAGAGCCAAATGTAACACTTTACGATGACTTGAACAACAGAATGAATGTAAATGTTATTTACTGAAATGAGAAACACCAAGTAGGGGATGTGTTTAAGAGAGGTGGAAGCTACCAGCTGAGTTTTTGGACATAAATATTGCCTGATCAAGACGACACTAGTGGTGGTAGGAATATGTAAAAGCAAGGTAAAGAGTTCATCTCAATTTGCAAAAGTTGAAAAGAAATTGTCACAGAACCAAGTAAGAAGTCTCTGGAGCTCTGCATAGAATCTAGTTTTTTGCAAGAAATGGACCACATTTATTTTGAGTTACATGGGCACAGAAATGGAAAGATTATAATAATAATAATAATAATAATAATAACAATAATAAATGCCCAAGCCCTGTATAGAAATCTAGTCTTTGGCAAGATTTGGACCAAAGTTATTTTAAGTTCTATGAACAAGAGAATGTAAAAAATATATGATGACAGAGTTGTCCCACATTTACCCTGGATACCATCCATGAGCAGGTGACAAATCTTAAGGGCTTTGATGTTCTATGGAGGCAAGGATGGCAACATAGAAAGCCAGGGAGCCCATAGTCACTGCAGACTGGCCCAACACCCTGACTCTGTGCTGGGTCACAAGTCACTGGTGCACAGCCTCACAGGACAGACACTCAGGTGCTTGCAGCTACAGGCTGTGCTCCAGCATGGAACACATACCCTGGGCATGAGCAAGGGAATCTCCTAGGGATTTTGGCATATTTGCCTTGTATTAAATTAACAGTTACTTTTTATCAAACTGCTAGATATACACAGTTAAAAGGGTCAAATAGTCCTATAGGGTGTGTGAAAAAAAACACAAAACAAAATAGCAGTAATTTTGAATCTTCCTTCTGCCACATTTCCCATTCTCAGAGGCAACTTCTTTTGACTATCTTATCTGTTTTTCTCTTCATTTACCCGCATATTGCTAACTAGCATATTTATATTTCTACTTCCATTTCACCATTAAGCATTATCGACTGACTATCTACATGAGAAGATGAAGGCTGAGAGAAAACTTATTCTCTCTCCTCACTATTTACCTGAACTTACACATATATATGCACACGCACACGCCATCCCCTGTCCAACCCATGGGGCCAGCAATGCTACCTAGTGGTTAGTTAAACATCTAGCATTTGCATGCGTATGAACATGTAGGCACTTCTCATAGCTAAGTTCCAGGGATGACTATAGTTCTGCCTACTCTTTTCTAACAAAATTTTGTGTCTTTAAACTTTTTATCCATTCTCTTAATTTCTGGCATTCTTGTTTCCTAAGTATATCTTGTGCAAAGACAAAACAACAAAGTGAATCTGAACCTCCAATGGCAACTTTACATTGTCATTCATCTATCTCTGCCCCATTTGCTCACATCTCAGGGGGAAGGAGTTAGTGCAAAGAGAGACAGCATTCCCATAGCAACAGTCACAAACAAGTTTATAGGCATCCCAGGAGAAGAGTTTCATCAGCAGCAAGGCTGGGAAACGCCTAAGATAGCACCTGGCAAAGGCAGGTGCTTGGTTTTGTTGGACTCAACATATTTCTGAGCTATTAAAGTGATGAGCCCAAAATCTCTCTTTTTTTCCACCCTTGGTTCTGTTAGGACAAAACGGCACTTTTGTTCCTCCCTGTACCCTGCACAAGCTCTTTCCACAGTGTTTGCACACGACACTGAGTTCCTCATTGGCTGCTATTTGGGGGCCTTTCTCAGCATCAGTCCTCCCCTACTGTCAAAATGAGAAAAACCAGTTCCTTCTCATGTCACTATGTGCCTCAGAAATGGGCCAGCAAGGGAAACGTCAAGAACACGCAGAGTAGAGAACATGGGCAAATAGCTTCAATTCTAGAGCTATGTCCTTCTCAGTGGTAAAGAATGTGAAATAATGTAGCTAGCTAACCGCTACCCTGGCTGGTGTGCAGAAGCAAATTCAGTCTACCCTGCAGGAAAGCCAACCACAGGTTTCCTGCAATGCATGAGCTGCTTTGCTGGACCTTTCCCCCTTTGGGCCTAACTAGGAGGCCCCACTGAACTAGAAAAAATTCAGCACAGGGCAAGGAGAGCCTGGAAATGACTGCAAAGCATGTGAACTGGAAAGATGCTGGCATGGGAAGAGTCATTCTGATGCGAAAACACGTCACCTAGAAGGCTCCGTGGAGATTCATGGGTGAAGAGGAAAAAAAGACACAGGTACAAAAATCCACACTGACTAACACCTGTTTATGACTAATACCATCATTGTACTCAAACCAGTCTGAGACCTGGGTGAACAAAAGAGCCGACAGCAGCATGGTGAGGCTCAAAAGGCCTATAGGCCCCCACAGGAGGGGCCAGACACAATGTGCTCCTGCTCATGGTGTTCTGAAACCACAAGCTGCTTTGTCTGTTGCTTCTTTCTTATTTCTCCCTGCTCCTTCTTCCTGTGTTCCTTCTTCCATCCTATCCCAACCTGCAGTCAGCTTTCCTGCAGGGCTTGGAAGCACTGCCCAGACAGCCTTTTGGAGGAAGGGATATGTTAGGGATGAGACCACAGAACCCAGGAGCACTGGAGGAAATGACAGAGGCAATACTTGAAAATCAGCCTGCAGAGTTAGAGGTTTCATCTTTTTTCTTCCACCAGCTTCTCATTTGCAAGTGGAAAGCCTGCTGGCCTCCCCAGTCCCAAGCCCAGGTGCAACTGGCTAATGCAGGAAGAGGAGGCAGATGGAGAGGCAGCACTTCTCCCTTGGAGGTCTCTAAAGGAGCAGGCTGATTATCTGCCTTCTAGGAAGTTGGATTACAACAGAGTTCTAGGTCTCCAATTTGCCAACACATATGCATATGCATACACACACACACACACACACACACACAGATAGACACACAGCAGTACACAAATGTCCTCAGAGAATCGACTATTGGTGTGCATGTTTAGCACCTTTATAGTTGGAAGAGGCTTGGAAAAGTGAGACACCAGCTAAGCCAGGACTGTGGGTCATGGTCCTTTCTTCTGACCCAGCTCTTCCTTTCTGGTTTACTTAGCACAGCAAATAAAGGTACACAGTCTGATGCTATGCAGACTCCATTTGAATCCTTTCTCTACTATTTACTGGCTAAGCATCCTTGGGAAAATTGTTTAAGCATCTTGAACCTCAGTTTCCCTCACTGGTACACTGAGGAGAATCCACTTTATTCTTGGACTCCTTAAGACCCCATATGTGCAGCACCTGGCCCAGTGCCTTGAACACAGCAGCTGCTTCCTTAAGTGGCAGATGTTAGTAATTCTCACCTTAATATTCAGAGCTGTGGCAAATTTAAATGGCTCTGATCATGCTGGAAAAATCACTGTGTGGACCCAGAGAAGGGGGTCACAGCATACTAGCAGGGACTTAAGGTCACCAGCACATGGAAAGGATTCTGATGCCTATGACAGCAGTGAAGACTATAGGATAGGATACAGGTGAATCTTCCAGCTTTGACTATTCAGCAGAGGTATTTGGTGACAATATCCCTGATCAATACTGAAACATCAATGATTTGTACACAACCTCCATGTGCCCCCAGGGGTCATGACAAGTCAATTAGTTGTATTTTTAAGCCTTTTGATTGGAAGTTACTCCGTGAAAAAGTCAGATTAATGCTACTCTCGAGCCTCACTCTCTCTGTCCTAGCCCCCACGTCCTGACTATTATGAGAATTATGATAAGTCAGGTGTCGTTTGCACAGTGCCGGTGTGTTGTAATGGCTCAGTGAAATCTGGTGCTCATGGTGGTTCTCATTTGGAGGCAGCTGTTGCAATGACTGTGGCCACGATTCAGCCCTCTCCTCAAAGAGTGAACAGAGGAGTCTTCATACAAAAGCCTACAGCCACTCTGGCTCACCTGATCATGAACTTTCTGCACAAAGGTCATGGGGAAGTTGTCCATTCACTGGACAAGCACTCTGAATCCTCCCATGTCCACCTTGCCTGTGTGATGGGACACACGTATGACCAGAATCTCAGTCCTTGCCTTCATGGAGCTGTGTTCTAAAAGCTGGAGGGTAGTCATTTCTCCTCCACCTGTGTCTACATCAGACACCACAAGTCCATTCTCAGAACCAAGATCTCCTGAATCTTATTTTGTAATGTGTCCATCAGTCCCTCGGTCCTGATTAAGTTGAATGACTTCCACTCACCGTTCCACTTCAGATTTGCAGCTAAGATCAGGATAAATGGCATTTGCTCTTTCACTCAGTCTTGAAGAGCATGAACTCTGGGCTGCTTTGGAAGGACAATGAGCCATGAGAAATGTGATCTCTGCCCTGATTGCAGCATCTCCCAATCTAGCCAGCATGCTTTCTTGGCAGCAGACTTCCTCAGCCTCATTCCCACTCTGATTCTACAGACTGTGCCTCTTTCCCTCCCCCCACTAGAGCTCCAGGAAGCTACAGCTCTCCCAGTAAGACTCAGAGTAGATGCTACTACACTTATCCCTAGTTGTGAGGCACAGACCACACTGCCTCACTCTGAGCCTCAGCTTCCTATCCACAAAAAGAGAAGCACAGCAACCCTGAAGGGATGCTCCAGGATCACAAGATTAAGCATGGGGTCAGGTGCTCAGGATAAGGCCACATCCCCATCTCGCTTTCTCCTTACAATGCTGGGCTCATGGCCAGCCCAGCTGAAGCCCCTTCCTAGCTCATTGCTCCAAGACAGCATCCTAGGTCTCTCCTCGGGGCCAGAGGGCTGCCAGCACGCCAATTCCCTCAGGCCTGATAGCCCAGAATAAATTATGGTGCAAGACATTAGGTTCTTTAGCAAGAAAACAGCCATTGATTTCATATATTATTTGGAAAGAGAAGAATATTAATGTACTTTGTTTTCCTATGGCTATTATCCCCATAAGAGCTCATTCCTACCTCTTAACAGGGATTTACTTGGACTGATGAATTCGTTCAAAACCTTACTGCCCAATTTCAATTGACTCAGTTTGACATTCACTGTGAAACATTCAATAAGAGAATGAATTGGCCAGTGCAGCTCCCTGAAGAGTGTTGCCGTCCTTCCTCAGATACCTGTCTCCCCACAAGGATTGAGAGAGATCACACAAAGACCTCCAGAGGACCAGGGTATGTGGCTCAAATGGACCCTGGAGTATCATCCCCAGAACAAGACAGCCAACAGCATCTCATGGACCATACCCCAGTGTGAGCAGGAGTGCAGATGAGTTGTTGTTCCTGACAGTGTGGACATGCTTTGGTTGAGGCCAATGGACATAGGATTTTAATCTTCACTCCATGATTCCACTTCCCATCCAGTTCTCAGAGGATGTTGCCCTGAGGGCTCAAAGCTTGTGGCTTCACCCTGACATTTCAAAGTCTCCCCGAATGTTGATATCAAAATTACTCTCAGACATACAAGTATCTTGGGTTTGAATGGAACTGAAAAACTGGCAACTTGAGACCAGTTGTTGTAGAGAATTCAGCAGCTTTCATACCAAGACTTCATAAATTCTAAGCTAAACTCTTTCTCTTCACATAACCATGAGCTGTATCCAACCCTTCCCAGAACCCAGTTAGAGTGGGCAATATCAACTTCCTCAAAGAGCCACTTTTGCTCACTGAGCACGGCCCAGAATTTACATACCTAGCCTCTTTCCCATGGGGTCCTTGTTCCCGAGGACAAGTCCTTTGCCTCTACCACCACTCTCCCCAACAGCTGGCCTTTAGGTTAGATAGGTCCAACTGTTAAAGGCATACACTGAGATAAACTCTTCTGTTCATGCCCAAGTTTCTAGGCTCTGATCAGTAACCAGGGCTGATCACGGATGAACAAGGCCTTGGCTGCAGCTTAATGGCTGGGAAGACCAGACACCCTGCTTAGCCTCTGGGCCACATGATTCCCTTGAAATCCACCTAGTCATGGAGATGTGGCTTCTCAGCAGTGAAGGAAACCTAGTGAAAGGGGTGCCTGGCTTCTGACAGATCATCACCACCAGAGCCCACCTGAGGAGCAACTCTCAGAATCAAGGGCTCTTGACTTCAAGGCTTCACTCTAAGCATCCTTCAGGAAAGCATTCAAAGCCCTGAATAAGAATCAGCTCCTTTTCCAACAGCCTGATCAAGAATCCAATTATCCAACATCTCTCTCATATATGAATCTGTGCAGGAATCCTTTCTATTTGTCAAGGAAGACTAAAGGAATAATTAATTTCTAACAATACAGACGTACAGACAGAAGTCTCAGCAAAAATCACTGGAGGGCAAGTTAAAACTTTCATTTATTCCTTTTTTCATCTAGGCATTCATTTAATAAATACTGAGAGCTACGGGCCAGGCAGGCATGACCCCTACAATCCTCACCATGCAGCCCCTTCATTGTGGGGACTGCCGTGGCACTGCAGATGTCACTGATAATAGCTCACTGAGTGCTGGACCTTCTGCTAGCGTTTTCATAGATGACCTCATATAAACCATGCATGCCTCTGAATAACCTGCGTTACTCTCACTTGACTAATAAGGAAAGCAAACCCCTGAGAAACCGGATGGTGCTCTTCAGACTCACTCTTGCCTCCGTGCTAGACTTTGCAGGGGATCCAAATCCTCAGAGAAGTGCTCATCATAACATCATTATTTCCTACAAGCAGCCTCTGTCTGCAGCCTGGGGGAATGGACTGAAGTGTTTCTAGAAGTCATGCAAAAAGAATCAATGAAGACCCGCCAAATTGTGCAAGCTCATTCCCCAAGGCCCATCGAACCTTGTCTCCTAAGAGACCTTTGCAGGTTCAGAGACTCCCTAGCTGTCATCAGCACCTGTGATCAGACTCCGAGACTATTGGACACTACAGTTTACAGTGGGACTGGATGGCTAATGTGATAACCAGGCCTGAGGCACAGACCAGAGCTTGTCTCTCTTCCTCCTGCTTTTACTCCACTCCCTGTTACTCAAGAGGTTCGCGCCTGTCCAGCCCTCTGTAAGCGTGCCTTGGCTTGGTCTGCATGCTGTACAGAGTCCAGTGCACTTGCCTGCTTGTCTAGAAAGTGCTGCATTCCTGAGTGAACCTGGGCTCACCCACACCTCAACCCTATCCTGTTTAACAACTCCTCGTACCTGGGAAGCCTGGAGCAGGCCACACCTCCTTCAGGAGAAATGCATGCTCTCCATTCTCCATTTCAGCCCAAAGACAGCAACTGTCAGCCACTCCTCCTTGTATCTCCATTCCTGAGCACAGGGTCTAGCAAAGAGGAGTGCTCAATAAATGATTGTTGAATAAATTTTGTTGAATAAACCAGAAATGATACAACAGCCTCAGGCACAAATAGATATTTCATTATCTGGTGAGGAATTAAAAGATGCCAACTCATCTTTAAAATAATTGACTGCTCTTTTACAAGGCACCTCATCTCATTTCTCTCCAGCCCTGCATTGCACTGAAGCTCTTCAATATCCCTCATAAGCAGAGGTACAATTTATTCTATAAGCATTTCATTTAACAGAACTAAGATACCAGTTCTTCAGTGGTCATTTCTTTTCTCTGGTGTCAGGAAGGATGGCCAGTAGCTATTCAGTCCTGAGAAAAGCAAATGAATGCAAGGAAGAAAGCCTGATAATTCCAAACCATAATCTTCCCTTTGATTGACTTCCTCAAGGTAAAAATTCACCAATAAAATCAGTATTACCTACCTGCATTTTTATAAAGATGATAAGGCTTCCATAACATTTCACAGTGCACTGACAGGGGCAACAGGCATGTCTGGTCATCACCAATGTAGCTTTTCTGGAAGCTGAATCGCATCATTGCACTTAAGAGCTATTTCTGAAGTGTGCATCCTCTCCTGGCCACTGGCCCATCACGACTTGAGACTCGAGAGAGTCCCCAGTTACCATTGGAAACAACAGCATCAGCACCTACTCAGTGCCTTCCAAGTGGAACATCAGGGGACAGCCTTAGGTGGGAGCCTGCATGAGTCTCTAGGAGCTGAGGACCCATGAGGCCAAAGGCAGCTCTGCTCAGGACAGAGCCAGGGCTAAAAGGACTGATGGGGTGGTACTGGGAGAGGAGAGCCTAGGAGTCAATGGAGGAGGAAATACTTTATGTAGATGGCAACAGGAAGCCTCCACAGACTCTCCAACTGGCAATGACATGATCACAGATGTTCTCTAGAAGAGATATCTAGATGTGACTGATAAGAGGTGCTCCATGTCTACTACAGAAATAAAATGAGAAAGCAGATGGTTTAGGATGGGAGATCAGATAGGAGGGGGACAGAACTTTCCAAGGAATTGAGAACGGACCCAGGGTACAGCAATAAGGCTGGAAGTAACAAGAGCTATTGGGAAGGCAGAAAGGACTTGACTTAGCAGCGACTGATGAGCTGGGAGACTTTTGATGACAAACACTACTTAGGTGATAATGGACAAGTCACTTAAACCTCTATGCCTTAGTATCCAGCTGAGATGATGGGGAATATTAAGACCTCCCTTGATCACCTAACAGACTGGCTCTGAATCTCAAATGAGATAATGTGTGTGAACACAGAGGAACAAGGAAACATTACATAGAAAGTTCTAGTTTTATTGTTACTAATACTCTGCATGCTCTTTTTACTTTACCAAGCTCTTAACTTGTAGTCTACGCTGCCATATGAGAAAAAGGTGTTAATAATGATGCCTTTTATAGCTTAAAGTTATGAACAAATAAAAAAGTTTATGTCTTTTGCGGTTGCTGGAGAACAGACTTACCAACATGAATTTAAATTAAAATGTCAATAAATTTTATTGGAGTTTCTCAAAATATATTTAATTTCTTTTTATACCCCCCTTACTTTATGAAGCAATATATTCTACATGCAATATATTCTACACAATAACTTTCTGGACTACTTTAAAATCCAAACTAACCAGAACCCAGTCGTGCTGCTGTAACAGAGTAGTTCAAACTGGGTAATTGACAAAGAATAGAAATTATGCTTCAGCCTCAGCAGTGGAGAAGTCCCAGGGGAAAGATCCTAACATTGTATGTCTTTTGGGAGCCTTTTGGCTGCTTTCTCACACGTCAAATGGCAGAAAGGAGGGGGAGGACTAACACTGTATCTTTACATGGCAGGAGAGCAAAAGATAGTGAACCCACTCCCATGATCTCTTCTTCCAGCAGCTTGAACCCGTTATGACCAAATCCGCCTCCTATAAAACCCCACCTCCCAACACTGGTGCACTGAAAATAGATTCCAACACATGAAATTTGGGAGACACACTCAGCCTAGCACCGTCATGTGAAAGTTGCATTTTGATTTCCTAAGAAAAGAGAAATTATTTAATGAGGCTGTTGAAACATGGAGGCCATGAGACTCACATGTTTATACTTAGATTTCTCCATCAATTATGTTTATTAGAACTTGAGGAATATATGACAAGTTGCAGAAGACAACAGATCTGAAGACTCGTTGTCAATTAGTCCCAAAGTTATATGAACTAGTATTATTCTACACGTCTAAGGAGATGTGGTCCTTGGAACTACAGAACCCTAGTTAATTCTGGCCTCCAGTTTACTCTGTGTCCTTTAGTGTGACTTTTAAGTTTTCTGAAGTCCCCATGTGTTCAAGAGACACATATGCCATCCAGCTGGAGTCTCACTAGGGTTCTTTAATGAATTTTAAAGCAAATGACCAATTCCTAAGTATTTTGATTTTATCAAATATTTAAGTATATTTACTATATATATAGTATATACAGTAAACATGGGTATATATTGCATTTGATATATACATGCATATGATATATATATATAGGTAGATATATGTATATCATATGCATCATATATCCGTGTTTATTGATGAACATGTTTGTGTATACATATCTTTATTTTCTCTTTACAGTCAACTAAAATCATTGCTCATTTTACAGGAAAAGAATTTATGTAACTTGCCAAGGGCCACTCAGCATGGATCCTGTGTTAGAAAATATTTCAGCATCCATAACATTCTGCATTCCCTCTCCCTTTTTCAGAGAACCTATGTATGTGACCCACGAGTTATGAATCATCTCCTGTGGCTCCCTTCACTGCAACAGAGCTGGCAGGATTGCTTGGTGCACGGGCCTGCTAACAAGTGGGTAGTTTCTGCCTAAAGACAGCCATATGTGAAAATTAGTGTAGCTATGTAAAAACATGGTGCTCTTTCATCATTTTTAAGTAGGTATTTGCCATGACTTTGAAACATCCAGCACACAATTGGAATATTTTACTCCTGGGAAACTGGGTATTCTCATTTTCATGAAAAGAATATATTGGCAACCACTTTTAATAACAAAACAGCTTTTCTAGAGCAGGAGGGGAAATAGAAAAGCAGTATGACCTTGGAAGCAAAATCGTACAGAAAAACAGGCTTCCAAAGCATGGGCATTTTCCTGTACTTGCCTTGAATCTTTGCATGTCAAATTCCCTTGGCTTGCTCACCAAGGACAAGCATGGCAGGTAGCCATGACTACACCTTGGTTATCCTTCTTCAGAAACCAGGATGTTACTGGGTTAAGCTGGACAGTGACAGTGCCCATTGCTTGGCAACTTCCTACCGACCTCATTCAGTGCCCAGGAGGAAAGGTAGAAGCATAGCCACTTTGATTAACCATACCTTGATGGGTGTAAGTTTTATAAGACAAGGCCACCTTGTAGACTGCTGCTTGGACACTCCAGAAAGAAAGTAGAGGATAGTAGTAGCCCTCTCTCTCATTCAAAAATGACTTTATTACTCTGTTCAAAATCTGTTCATTCATACATCATCCCTGTGGCTTCTGTGTCAGTCTCTGATTTCTGCCATGATGACAGGCAGGTGTTTCAGAGAATTGGCCCAGCAGCCAGCCCCATGAGACCCTATGCCAAAAGATGGCAATAATTTGTCAAAATTTCTCGAATGAGCTACAAGTTTCCTCCACTTCAATATGCTTACACACATATGTGTCCCCAGTTATTTCCCTTTTCTGAAGCATGCTCTGGTTTCCCATTGAGGACAGTCTCAAAACTGATAGCACAGTGGGGTACTAACTCTCTGTCTTACTCTTATGCCACTGTTCCTCAAACCCTCAACTTCTGATTTGGGTCCTGCTTGATTTTTTCTTTTTTTTTTTTATACCAGGGATTGAACTCATGACCTCACGCTTGCCAAGCAGGAGCTTACACTGCTGAAATAAGCCCCCCGGCCCTCCTGCCTAATTTTTAAAGATTCCAAAATGATTCAGTCACAGGTCTGAATCTCGGCACTGACCCTTCATTCATACAGTCCATGGATAAACACTTGTGCTTCCTAGGATTGCAATGATTGACTTCAACTATCTCACACTGGCAGAAGAGACAAACAAATAAAGACCCACAATACCGCAGGGAGTTATGTGCTCCCAGGGAAACCACAGTACTATGAACACTCAGAGAAGAGGTCAAGAGGTTCCAAACCCAATTAGCGGTACCCAGAGGGGGCTTTCTAAAAGGAATGAGGCCTAAACCAGGTCTGAAAATGAACAAAGATTACAATTTGAATGGAAAACCAGGAGAAAACAAAAGGCATTCCCAGGCAGAGGAAAGGACATCAACAAAAGCGGAGATAACAAAACTCAAGGCACATCTATAAGAGGTCCAAACAGCCACAGGGCTGCAGCACAAGAGTAAGACCATTAAGGACCACAGAAGGATGTTAAGAAGCTTTGGATCTCTCCTTAATGTGACTGAATAATTGGAGAGATTTAAACAAAAGATCTGGGTTTGAGGATGATTTCTCTGCCCACAGAGTGGGTGGCAGCTCATGCAGAGAGAGCAGGAGAAGCAAAGCTGACAGCAGCTGCTGCAGTTCCCCCAGGTGAGGGGCTGAGGCAGGAAGTCAGTGCTATCCCCACCCACAGCCTGGGATGAGACAGTGGCCCCATGGAGATCTTCCTCCACCAGTTAGTCAGACCCAGGGCACCCCATCTATTACATCCTGGAAAGTCAGGTAGAAGACAGCAAGCAATGAAAGATAGGTCCAGGATACTCAGGATGACCAGGCCTTGGTCAGATAAGCAAGAGCCTGAGGCCAAGGATTAATAAGAACAAGATGAGCAATTAAGTCCAGGGATACAATAAGCAAGGTAAGAAGCAAGGTGATGAATGACTACTATGACAATTTCTGTGCCTATCTATGTGGAACACATGTTTTTTCTTATCTATTTGTTCTTTTAATGGATACTTTAGATAGGATAGCGGCTGAGAGGCATCTGTAGAAATACATTTACTGTGTGCTTCAACTCCTCGTAGGTCCATTTCTAGTTCAAAGAAGCTTGTTTTAATCGTACAGATTGTTTATGGTTGACTTTAAGTGGTCCAAGCCCTGGTCATTTTTGGTATAAAAACTCCTAGCCAAAGAGTCTCAAGACCACCCAATTTTAGGTCCCCTCCAGATCACTGTGAGCTATTTCTCTCTTCTTCACAAATACTTCTCTCTTCTACCTCCCTTATCCTCAATTTCATTTTTCAGCTTCATAACACACCGAACCACATTATGCCGTTATACATCCTGACCCTTCCCCCAACTCTTCAAGAGCCTGCCTTGCTTCAAAACCAGGGCTGAAATGCCAACACACTTCAAAGAAAACAGGAACACTACTGGATGGAGCAGTCTCTAGACCACTACCCAAAAGACTGACACAGAAGGTTGATTTTTAAGGAAAAAAGCAGGAGAGAAAGGCACGGGTTTGATGGGTGGCAAGTGAAAGATCATGTTTTAGAATACAACTAGGGCACACAGGAGTTTAAGGAGGATGTCAGAGGCTTTTAGAAGAAATAAGAGGGTGTGTGAGGGCTCTGGTCCCCTGAACAAGGAAGGACCAGTCCCAGAATGGAAAGATTCCAGGGTCTGGTGCCATACCTGATTCTCAAGTGGAATGAGGCAGCCCTGAGGTTGACACCCTGACAGGATAGTATGTGCACATCTCATCCTCAAAGAAAATAAAAGTTGTTCTCTGGTACCATACAGTGAAGAAAGCTACCCTGAATCACAAATTGGATAGCCCATTGCTATCACTCACTGCCCCCAGTCCCCAGTGAAGGCCTCAAAACCTCGCACCTGAAGCCCCAGCTATAAAGGCTGTCTCCCCAGTAATGCACCTGGAAAAGCATGCAAATAGAGACAAATCCAGTTGGCTTCTGCCTCCAGAGCTGCTCAGAACTCAAGGCTTGCTTGAAAGTACAACCCCCTGCTGACCCCTCTACCTCCCTCTGCACCACTGAAAAGGTGATAGGACAGAATGCCTGATATGCCAAGGCAGAAAAGTTGATTCAGACAACACTCTTGTCAAAAGATCAATCAGTGCCAATCCTCCACCCTCAGAATTGCTGCCTGCAAACAGTCTTGGGCAAATGATAGAGCCTTTGATTAATTCCTTTAAGCAGCCTTTGAAGAGAACTAAGGAAAAGCATTTTCTTCACCAAATGACACCGTGTAAACTTTCTAGGGACTAGGAGAGGATTGCATGAAAATCAAAAGCACATTAAATGAAATCACTGAGAAAGAAAAGCCTCTCAGAGTATAAAATATCAACCACGGCAGTGTTGTCTGAAGTCTGCCATCAAGATGAATGGGGGTGCCTGGGAGAAATATCAGACGGTATTTGTCAACTCGCTGTTCTGAAGGACAAAGCAGGTCATTCCCCAATTGAAAAGAAATGAGACAACCGCTATGGGCCACAGACATGTGGCTGGGAGGTAAAATTAAAACTCCTGGAAATAGCATTGTATACCACTGGCAAAATGCCTTTCTCTTTCATTTAAACAATAATAAGAACAAGGAAGGAAAAATATTTGCAGAAAGGTTTGGGGTTGCACAGCCACTGGTTTCCTGGGAGAAGCTTATTTCCTTGGGTACAAGCTTATCTCACTCCCTCTAACAGTCAGTCCAACTCTAGAAATGTCCAACTCCTCAGCCCTCCCCTGAGCTTTTCCTGGGTTGGTGGCTCCATATGGGGTATCAAGACATTGCTTCATCTAAGGTTCTCCCAATTCCTTCC
The DNA here is from genome assembly GCA_004027295.1 of Dolichotis patagonum. NCBI lineage: Eukaryota > Metazoa > Chordata > Mammalia > Rodentia > Caviidae > Dolichotis > Dolichotis patagonum. The sequence goes on along the minus strand of PVJX010003043.1, from coordinate 34,584 downwards.
TTCCAGCTCATACTTTGAGGTCCATCTTAAGTGTGGCTTCCACCCCACAGCTTCCTCTGACTTTGCTGATTGGATTAGAACACCAACAAGTACTGGTACTGTGTCCAACATCCATCTTATTTCATTCTACCCTCTCCTAAATGAACTAAGCCTTTCATATATCACACCTGACACCAGCGTTGACAGCCAGTATAGCCAAGGATGGGCCACACTGTAATTATTCACAAAGCTCTCTGGCTACTGGACCAGGAGGTCCGTCAGGGCATGTCCTGCATGGCTCTCTCCCTGAGACAGAAGACACGGTCAGCACCTATAGATACTGAGACGAGCTGCCACCACTGAGTCTGTGGCCTGAGACACTGTGCAGTGCTCTACAGCAGCAAAGTTGTTAGAACATAAATACTCATTAAGTTTTGGGTACAATCTATACAGAGCTGTTGAGTATCTGGGAAGGGGAACAATCAGTATATAGAAAAAACACTGAGACAGAAAGGATGCTGTGAGCCAAGAAAATTGGGGACCCCCTGACCTAAGGGGAGAACAGGAGAAGCAGCTCCTGTACCTGCCCTGGAGCTGTCCTCCAAGCCCACCTTCAATGTAACTGTACCCACCCACCCAGTTCAGTGTAATATTCATTGAGCTCTTACGGTGTGAGCAGGACCTGGGCAAGGTCCTGCTCTACCATGCAGCTGAGTAGCCAGGTGAGATGCTGCCAGGAAGGAGCTCTTCAACCAAATCTACTGAGAATCACACAAACCACAGCATCATCGCCCTTCCAACAGGTCCTCCAGACGGGACCACAGTTCCAAATGGAAAACTGGAAGTCCAAAAAACTCAAACCACTTTTACACTTCTGGGATCAATGTGATAATTTAAAAAAAAAAACAAAAAGTTCAAAGAAGAGTGAGACCAGACCAGCATGGATCCAGAAACAATCTCTGCCTGTCTTCTTCACTCCTAAATACCCCAAGGAGCTGGGGTGCAGGGCCCTCAAGGCGAGCCATGTGTGAAATGTTTCCACTTTTTCCCATTCATTACCATCCTTCTCATACCTCACATTAGAAAGTCAGTCGGGATACAGGAGGAAAAGATGTGATGGGCAGAGTGGGACTAGATCATTTCCAGCATAAGGTGCTATAAAGAGAAATAAGACAAATTCAAGCAGGATGCTCAGACCAAAGAGCACACAGACCTGAGCCTGCTCCTCTGAAGAAGACTGGGAGAGGTATGGAGGCATCTGTGGTAGAACCAAAGCTACAGACCCTGTGTGAGAAGCAGAGGTTGAGGCAATCCTCTGCACAGAGAGCACCTCCTGGATATTCCCTGTCAAATACTTAAGTGTGTGGTCAGGTGTACTATCACCCTCCTCCCCATTTTCATCTTTGATGAGGGAACCAATGTGCCAATTAGAAATAATTTAGTATGTAGTAATAATGCTTTATCCGAGGATGTGAACACTAGTAACTGAAGATGTTAATTAGTCAAACATACAGCAACCATATGACTCACCCATTCCTTTCCTAGGTATTCAGCCAAGGGAAACAAAAGCCTATGTTTACCAAAGACTTGTATATGAGTGTACATAACAGCTTTATTTGGAATAGTCAAAAAATCTGAAAACAACTCAAGTGTCCCTCACCTGGACAGATAAACTATGGTGCATTCATACAATTGAGCACTATTTATTAGTAAAAAGGAATGAACTATGGATACATGCAACCACAGATGAATCTCAAAATAATTAGACTAAGTGGAGCCAGACAAAAGGAAGAATATGTACAATTCCACTGATATAAAGTTTCAGTAAAGGCAAACAAATCCATGCTGAGTTAAAGCAGTAGTTGCCTGTAAGGTGGGGAGAAATGTGTGGAGGGGCAGCAACTCGGGGCTACACAATAATGAGGAAATTTTGGAGGAGTGATAGGTTGGGTCACTATCTTGGTTGTGATTGTGACTTCAGAGGTGCACACCCATTTCACAAATGATCAAGTCGTATACTTTAAATATGCACAATTTATTGTACTTTAAGTGTACTTGCTAGGGAAAATAGTACAGAACGATCTAAAAAGATATAAATATGAATTGATATTGATGGATACCTCTTAGAAAGCAGCTTGACAATATGTACCAGGAAACTTAAAATGTTCTTTGATACTTTGATGCTTCTTTCAAAACTATCCTTAGGACATAAAATAAGATACAAAACTTTCACTGCAGGATTATTTATAATGGAAAAATGAAAACCACTAAATATATCCAACAAAAAAGATGGCTCAAATAAATCAAGACACACTCACATATTGAAATATTATGTAGCCATTAAAGGCAATACTTCTGAGGATTTTTTAATAACCATGAAAAATATTTATGCGATGTTATACAAAAAATGCTAAGATATAAATTGCATGTATAGTATGAATTAAATTATGTAAAAATATGCACAGAAAAATCTCTGGAATATCTTTAAGATTATCTCTGAGTGATAGAGGCTATGGGTGATTTTTAATCTTTTAATGCAAATTTTAAAATGCTACTATTCTCAACATATTTCCTTTATTTTCTGCAATACTAATGTATTTTTCAAATTATAAAACAAACAAACAATATTCAAAGAAATACTCTCATCTTTCTTGTTCCTTAAAAAAACCAAGGCTTTAAAGGAGAAGAAGCAGATTGCATTTTCTTAATCTTTGCATCTATGGAAATATAGAAACATCTACTCTGTCGCGTTACAACTTGAACCCACATTCCTTTTTCTACTTTTGAACCTAAAGAACCAACTGATTGCCAGCACACATTGTCACCTAATTTTCTTGTATATTTCATCAAAACCCTGTTGCTATCCACAGTTCAATTGTCAACTCCCCTAAAAGCAGAAGTAGGACATTTTCCTTTGCAATATTCCTTCCCCACCACTGTCATTTCATTTTGCTACAATATCCCGGAAAAAACTGAGGACACAGGAATATACACACATGCATACATGCACACACACTCACAATGATGACATAAATGAATAATAACATCATGTCATGTTCTCATAACATGTCTCTTTTTTTGTTAACCAAAGCCTCAATGAAACAAAAACCCAGGGTGGTGAGTGAATGATTGGACTGTGGTACTTCAGTCCAATTTTATGAAGAGGAAAATGAGATCAAAGCACTAATTCACTGAGACTAATTTCAGGAGTCTTTCTCTGATTTTCCCTGTGTGAACAACGAATAGACAAAAGCACTGGGATCTATCGTCACTCAGCTTCCACCGTGCCTGCAAGTTCCATCAAGACCTGCTCATAGCTGTTTCTCCAGGGCTCAAAACTAGCATCTGGTAAATTTTTCATTGAATAATTTCTAGCATAAAAAATTACTAAATTGGCAAAGAAATAGCTATTCATTTTATTCTGCTTTCTCTGATGTAACATATATCCAAGAGAGTCTTCACTTTAAGACCTACTTAATTCCTCAAAGATATGACCCTCTAAACTGTTGTTCATTTCATGAGTCTTTGCAGCAGCACTAAATGACTGACATGCTGAGGAGATCCTGCTTTATTATCGCAAAGCTTCCAGCCCTGTTCCCAGCCCGCCAAGGTAAAGGTGAATCACATCCTGGATTCTTTCATGGTCATGATCACAGAACCACCAAGCCTTAAAATGTGAATGCTTCAAAGAGCAAAGCGATGGAATCACAGAAGGAAAGGATCACAGAAGCAAATGCTAAGGAAGCAGGTAGGTGAGGATGGACTACTGGGAGTGAGAGGCCAGTGTTATCTGTGAGAGAAGAGAGATGAGGGTGAAGATCAGGCATGACCCATGTCCTCCGGAATCCACACCAAGGACATTCAGTCTTAAGCACTCTGGAGAGACACAGGAAACTATCCACGCTTCAAAGAATAATATGCTCAGATCTGATGAAGGATGCCTAGAAGGAAGAAGATACTAAAACCACAGTGAGGAAACATCTTGATAGGCCAACAGAGGAGCAGTGAGGTCTGAGCTAGTATAGCACAGTGATAGACTGAGCTGTGTCCTATCATCTCACAAAAGCCAGTTCTACACATCAAATCCCAAGTCCATGTTCAGAAACATCATGTTGGTAACCTGAAATCAGCCACAATGGGAGCATTTGTCCTTAAAATGTTGGCAAATATCACAAATCCACTGCCTCCTGCCATCTGATTTTTAAACATTTACACATATGTTAGGCATACAGTCTGGATTTGTGAAGTACAGTGGAAAGCACAATGACCTCTTGATATTTTTAGTCTTGATTTAGGATGGATTGAGCTCCATCACATGAAACAGATAACAGAGGAGAATAAGCCAGTGAGGGGGCACCAGTAGAGAAGATAAACTCAGTGAAGGGCATTTGGAGTTTGAGAGATTTGTAAGACAACCAAAAACAATGTGGCTTGAGGGCAGTGGCATTCTGTGCTGGAAGCTTGTGAGATAGTTCTCTGCTCAACAGAAAAATTGCATTTAAAGCTAGGAGTATAAACAAGAAGTATCTAAAAGGAGAGTGTTACTGTAGGAATGACTGAAACTGCAGAATCCAACACTTAAAGAACTTTCAGAGAAAATGACTGGCAAAGGAGATTGAGGAAAATGCAAAAGGCAAAGGGAAAGATGGGCTGGGGTATCAGGAGCCAAGGAAAGATGAACAGTCAACAATGGGGGCAACTATACTGTCTAATGCATAGACCAGAAAGAACCTCTATGCATGGCATCATAAGAATCATTGGGGACCCTCACTGGATTATATGTGGAGAAGGTGGCAATTTGAGGAACAGACACAGTGTCCCTCAATATCTGTTTAATTTTATGAAGATGTACTATTGCACCAAACAGAAAAATAACAACTACTCTAGATACTTAAAAGGAAGAAAGTATAACACAAAGCAATCAATTAACCGAATACCCACAGGCTGAAGGGATCCAAGGATCAACAGGGTCACTACAGCCATGCAGGTAGGGACCACACAGCAGCACGGAAATCCTGGCTGTCTTCCTTGTAGATGATGACTCAGAAAAGGCAGGACATTGTGCCAGAAGGTAGACCGACAGAGAAGGAGAGGTAGGCTCTGACTTTGAGCTCACATAAAGATGAGAAAAAGAGAGGAACCTTCTGTAGCTTTCTTCTTACCCTTCAGTCTTTCACCAGTGCCTCACCTTAGCTATACCTTTCCAAAAGTACGTTGGCCAGGCACCTGGGGAATGTAGTTCCCTACCACAAAGACCAAAGACAATCATAAACATAGAGACAGACAAACAATACATCCATTTAACATCTTTCTTTACAACCAAGACACTATCCATATAAGACCCATCCTGACTTCAGAGATGTTAACATTTGAAAAAAAAAAAAGTCATCTCACAATGGATGAAATATGTTATACCTGCGGAGACACGATTAGACGGCACAATGCCTCACAGCATATCTGTTTTTCCAAGATACTGTATTTTCTTTGCTTGAGATTGTTGTCTAATCTTGAGTCTACAGAAACACATACCAGACTCTGGGAAGGGAGCACTGAGCCGCTGAATGTGTCTCTCTGCAGGTGCCTAATTGTTCTCCCTTCCCTAGTGCTCGCTCCCCTGCCCACCTCAGTCTCATGGCCAGCCATGTGCTCATGTCCACCATAGTATCACAGACAGAAATCAAACTTACTATTTTATTCACTGATGTCAAGCCACATTCTACAACCGATTTCCACAGCTCGTACATAAATACATGTTATGGCAAAAGAGAGAAGTAATCACTGAGACAGATAAATAGATAAACACAGAGGTTAGAAACTGAGAGCTGGAGGGAAACTGAGTGCACATAAATCACCCCAGTCATCCAGACAAGCTGTAGCACAGACAGGATGCGGCTGATAAGCCCTGCCAAGGGTGGTCTGCACCCCCAGGCTACTAGGAGCTAACAATTTGGGGCAGGTGTTCTGGTGGCTGGTATCCCGTGCAAGGTCAATGGTGCATCCAAACTGCAAGTCAAACCAGAGCAGGGATTTTCTCCGACCTGCCTCTTGACTGAAGTTGGCCCCAGGCTCTCCTTATAAAGGGGAGTAAGCAGACAGGTGTCCTGGCTAAACCTGTGTTTGTAACAGCACTGGTGTCATCTGCAGTGTAGATCAATATCAAACAAAGGGGCCATCACCACTGCTTTCCCACACGCAGCAAGTTGTCATGAAAACAGAATCAGAAAAGCAAGAGCAAGTGCTTGCCTTTGATGAGTGTGACAGGTGGGCTCCTGTGGTGGTGCTGAGACTGAGTGCCGGAGAGTATTTCAGCACCAGGTCAACTCAAGCAGTTCAGGGCCACGAGGCCCAGCACTACCAAGTGCTTGTTTCCCCGGCCTTCCAATGGGGGCCCTGATAAACAGCCTGGTCTCAACTTAGGCCCCAGATGGCACATACCCGACCCTGGCTGGCCCCTAGCCAATATCACTTCCCCTCTCTGGAACCCTCCCAACTTCACAGCCTCTCAGTGCACTGCCACATGCTACAAGCCCATCTTGTCATTTCTTTTCATTTTATCTCCTCATACACTCAGCAGCTACTAGGTGCTGAGACGCAAGGCCTTATCACGTCGCAGAGAGTATTATCCGGCAGGCAACTGGGCCTCTCACATTAAAAATAAGAGTAAGGATATCATGCCTCTATTGAGGTGTATACAGGTTAAATTCAAGCCACAACTGTGGAAGAAGGATAAAGTTTCACTTTAAAAGTTACAGAAGAGGTTACATATCGAGAGGAGACTTCATGTCTCCTACTGGTTGATCTCGCCCTACCTAGGATGAAGTTGGGGGTAAGGGGAAGATGAAGGCTCCCAGGTCCTGCAAGGGGAGCAGTGGTGCTGCATGGAGGGGTGAAACACATGGTTCCTTCCCTATCTCTAAGTGCCAGGTTTGGTGCAGATGAGGCTGGAGAGCTGAGCAGTTCCAAGGAATGGGGGGCCCTGGCTCAGAGCAGGCACTGTCTACATTCAACACTTCCACAACCCGGACTCCAATCTCACTCTGTCTGTGTTGCCCTGCAGCACATCATCATCATTGAGTATTTTAATCTGTCATCTTGTTAACTTCATCATCAAAACTTGGATCATCTTGAGGGCAAACAACTGTCTTTCAAACAGTCAACATCCTGCTAAACCCAGTGGGGTGTGCGGTGGATTATGAAATAGACATTGCCTTTTTAAGGTTAAGGTGGTCAAGAGCAATGTTAAAAGCCTCAGTAGTTGCTGAGTGGAAAGGACCTTGCCAGCAAAATGAGCTATGTATATTTTTTAATTAAGATGTTTAGCTTTTCAGGGAATCCTATCTCTGGTGAATGACAATCGGCATTATGCTCAGGGTTTTTGTCATGTAAATTCTGTATTTATCCAGCAGCTTTAACCTGTCAGAGCCATTCACAGCATTCTTTTGTTGGCTTTCCTCCTGTTTGCTTCAGGTTAAAACCTGAAAACAGGAAAAGTGTCTATTCCAATGGGATGTTCCTTTAGAAGACCTTCTGTGTTTTAATTTGAATACCAATACCTCAACAATAAACTGGAACAAAATTTCCTTTGGAGAATAAAAAAACGAGCAACAATGCCTTTCCTGTTCTCTGCCCACCCAAGACCAGCTAGACAATCAGCAGGCTGGGCCCCAGGAAACAAGGGGTGGCCTCCCTGTCAGCCCTAACCTTTTCCAGGCTGCTTACATTGTTCAGGAGGGAAACAGAAGACACAAACTTGCCCTCCATAAGTACAAAATAAAGTTGAGGTACATGATTAGCGGATAATAAATAGAAAACAAAATTAGAAAAAAGCCTTATCAAGTGGGAGGCTGCATACCACACTTCAAGGAGATCCCAGGGTCTGAAGCCAGACAGTCAGTCTGCCTTCAGGGTCTACCACCAGCGCTTGTGAATTTACTGAAGCTCTCTCAGACTCTGTCTCCTCTGTTGTAAAATAGGGAAGTCAAGAGAATCACCTCATAGTGTCCCACTGAGGGTGACATAAGTCTCCAGAATACACTAGCCCATAGTAAGTGTTCATCGAGGTTTAAATGTAGGACAGGCTGATTGAAACTTAGTGAAGTTGTGTAATTACCCTCAAGATCTTACCATGCCCTGACCCCCACTTCCTTCCAGCCTTTCTGTTTAACTTCCTGCAGCAATCTGTCTTTCTATCAAGAGTTCCCACAGTACATGTTATCTACCTTATAGTTGTTTTGGGGGACTATTTCTCAGGAAATGAGTGTCTCTTGCACACCTTTCCTCTCTTGCTGCATAGAAACCACTCTATCTAAGGCCATGGTCAGTAGCAAAGAACTAAGGAGAAAATACAGGCCATCTGGCAAGCACAACTGTGAGGAAAAGGATCTAGATTTACAAGAATCGGGGAATGAGATCTAGCTACAGTCACAAGAAACCCTGTGGTTTCTGCTTTGTGCACTGGATTCCTGAGCTGCCAGTCAAGAAGTATGACTGCTCTGAGGACTTCAGTCAAGGAGCTGAATCACAGGTGGAGACAGTGCACAGGATCTGATTTGAAGCCCCAGCGATTTCTAGTCTTTGAGACACCTTAGCCATCTGAAGAAACTTCCAGATGATTCCAACCACTTTTCAACCAAGGTCACAGCATCATGGAGCAGAGATTAGCAAAGCCTCAAGATCTACAAACACCATAAAATGTGCTTTGCTGCTTTATATCATTAAATTACAGGTAGTTTTTAAGACGTCAACTGATAATCAAAACACCAGTCTCTTGTATTCTAAATTTTTATTTCCTTAAACTTACTTTAGCTTTACAATAGCTTACTATGGTAGGGTTTATAAAACCCATTTTAGAATTGAGGATTTAAGTCTCAGAGGAGTTACACAATTTTTTTCAAGATCCTATGTATTCTAAGTAGCATAATTAGCAATTCTACCTCCATCACAAACCATTCCTCAGCCAGCCACCTGAAATTAAAAGAACATTTAAGGTAAATCAGATGCTGAACTCTATACCTGGAAATACCCATTTACGTATACCCTATATACTTATTACTCCTCTAAAATAAAGTCATTTGGCTGTCCAAAAAAAAAAAAAATACTAAATCTCATCTACTTGAGTGGGGCCATGGGACCAAGCTGAAACTGATGGGTAATTCACGTCCACTGCTTCTCCGGCAAGGCTTCAATGCATTAAGATTTTCAGCTGACAAAATTTGTGTCAATCAGATTTTCAGTGCCTTATCTGAAACATTAGAATGACCACAGTAATTCAGACTGATGGGCAATCTAGGATGTGTGTAACAGAGAGATTTCTAGTTCTGCTGGCTGTTCCATGCCAGCAAAAGAAGTTTTGATGACAGTGTAACTGCTTTGCAAATTCACTAATAGGTGCTCTGAGAAAATGCCGAAAATAGACACTCAAGAAGTCTGGCTGTGAGCAGGGGTGCCAGATGTTCCCCCAGACACTTGAATTCCGTGGATTGCAGGCATCCAGCCTAACTCAACTCATTTTACTGCCAGAGAGTAGGTGCCTGCCTTATTTCTTGCTGGGGAAGGAGCAGGGCCAACTCTGCCTGACGGAATCATCAGAGTCACAGGCTCACAGAAAAATTACCACTACCACTGCAGGACATAGAACAGAGTATTCCAGCCAAGTCTTCTAACCCCAGAGGGGTGTGCAGGTCCCTGAGCATAGACATGTGCATGAGGGGAGACAGCAGTCAGGGGAAGAGAGAACTCTAAATCCCACAAAGCTTCGTTGCTTCCTCATGAGTCTGCGTGAATGTCTGAAGGAACCCATCCTGATCTGAGGAATAAACTGCACAGGAGGCTGCAGAAGAGGCACAGAAGGACTCTGTAAATACCCTCTTTGGCGCAGCCCTCCCTTTGTCTGGGTTCCCTCAGAAGCAGGTCCTGAGACAAGCACCCAGTGAAGCCCCTTGGGAAGCAACCTCGGAAAGTCCAGACAGAGTGGGGAAGAAAGTCAGAAAGAGAAGAAATCCAGGAAAGATGGAAATGAGTTACCACTGTGGGCAAGTTGAGTTCTAGGACCTGGGTCAATGCCCAGCTCCTGTCAGTCATTGGTGAGGACAATTCCTGGAAAAATTAATTACCTGGAATTGATGATCCACCATCTGCAGAAGATCCTAGCGGCAGTGAAAGCACACCAGTAAAGGTCTGCTTCTGATGGAAGTTGAGCTGCATTCATGAAAAGAATGTAAGCCTGTAAACTGAGGAGACACAAGCAGGGCACTGATAGCGTCTGTTACAGCCGCCCTCTGCCCACTTACACTTCCCATACCCCGAGGCTACCAGTTGTCTCTATGCAACCTGCACCATATTGAGCCTGGTGTATATGTATCTCAGGTGAGAAGAGGAGTCAAGACCAGCTATAAGGCCAAGCCTAAAGTTCATATTCTTTTTGTGCCACTAGTACCAAATTCCATCTCATTCAACACCATTCCACTCCTCGAGCTCAACCTGGTGCAGCGAGTGGGTAAGATTGGCCTTTACCCAACCTCAGCTGGTTATGGATAGAACATAAGACTGTGCCCCATCTGGTTTTGTGACCATGCTTTGCTGGGGGGATCTATTCCTGAAACTCCTGGTAAAAGAATAAAGAAAAACCCAGTACCTTATAAAAGAACCACATACTGTCTGAGTGTAGCCTTGACCTTAATCATGGTGCAAGAGTACTATACTGGGAACTTGGTATCTATTTAAGGCATTTTCTTCTTAGTGAACTGAGAAACAAACAGGTAGTGAAGGCCTGAATTTATCCTGAAATAGCAAAGAGATGCTGGAACACAACTCTAGCCATCTGTTTTCCTCTTCCCTGATGCTCTTAGACATACTCCTGTCTGGCTATCAGGGGTATTTCACACAACCCCAGGCCTTAATTGCCATCATTTCCATGATGGAGAGCTCAACCATTTCAAGGGACCTCAAAAAGTTAAAAAACATTCCTCTTTCTAAAAAATCATGAAGGAATCAATGTGGGTGGCAGAGCTGAGAGAAAGGAGTAGTGGAGAAGGAAGCAGTTATTAAGTCAAGTCGAACAGTGGGTGTGAGAACTTTCCTGCCCACCCCAGCTCTTCTCTCCTGCTCACAAGTAGGGCCTGTGAAAGGCAGCAAGGAAGCCACTTGTAAATTCTCAGCTCACTGTCCATTATAATTGAAAATATGGTAACGCATAAGAGATGATGTTGATTTTAGAATCAGAATGTCAACCAGGTCTTTTCATTTCAGAAAAGCATACACCCTGGAGTGCCCTGGATTTGCTGTTGGGCTGAAATTTTTATAAACTCAGCTTCAAGTCAAATATTATGGAATGGCCAAATGTAACCAAACCACTTATTAAGAGGATATACCATTCCCCATTAAATCAAAATATTAAACATATTTCCATCTCAAAATTATGAAGCTCTCTTTAGTAATCCACCTTTTCTTTTAGCAGTTCCTCAAGCATATGTGACGGACAAGGGAAAAACAGATACCTAAAGATTAAAACACCAGAACCCACATTCTTTTAAATTAGCAAAGAGAATATGGAGAAAAGAAATTTCTATCTATAGGATACTGTTTTACCCCTGGAATATCAGCACTGATCTTAACAAATATTGTATCAAGTTTGCTGAAGTCAAATCCATTGGCCCACAAATACAACATGATGTTTTTTTCTGCTCTCTACTACACTATCAAGTTCCTCTTTCCCAATGAATGGCAACTACCTTAAAGATATTCCAGTTCATCCCCCTTTAGTTAGAAAACTTAGTCCAGATCATTTTAAACTTCAATCCTGTATCAGACCCAAGGCCATCTACTCTGGGTTGAATGACGCCTGCTGTCCCCTGCTACCCCTATCTTCCCCTGCTGTATCCCAGACAGAAGCAGGAGCTATCTGAAGGGAAAACCCAAGGGCTACCTCTACCCTTGGATCTGTCTTCAGTTCATCCAAATGATGTTCTAGCACACAGATTATGGGCTCGCTGTGGGCTCCCAACATGTCCCCCTAGGTGTAGATACATTCTTTTTCTCTGGAAGGCCTGTGAATTCTGACCACTTGCTTCAGCTGACAATCACTTGGTGGTATTATTCCCCTACAGGTCACCGGGAAGACTAGAGTTCCAGATACTGTGTCCCTGGCAAGGTGATTTCAGCTTACCAACACATATGGGTGCATGCACACCCACAGGGTGTCTGGGTACCTGTCCATCCGAATATCCCCTAGAGTTCCACAGTTCTCTTCTTCACACCAGTGGCTTCAGCTGGATAGTCTTTCCATAGCTTTACTAACCTGAGTACTCCAGGAATACAATAAGCCTATGAATTGAAGACAGAGTGAGTTTTGTCTTGTTCTCAATACTACCAGAAATACTTTGCCTGTTTTAAAAGTCACATTACCACTGTACTACCCATGATATCTGAATCACCAATATTGAGCACACTTAGATGTGACTGCATTTGTGGCTGTTGAATTCACAGTGGTTTATATCATGTCACTGTTGAATACATAGTAAACATTTTACTATTTCTAGAATAGTCAGGCCTGAGCATTTACATTTTGGAATATATATTATTTTATTATATATTATTTCCTTTTAATTCCTTTATATTTCAGTTAAGACATTGCATTGATTTGTTAAATTATGTATATAAGTAGGAACAGTATCAGTAAATTTCATTTCAGTATAATAATAGAGACACTATAGAATACATGTTGTAAAGCCAAGACGAGCTCCTTTCTGTTTATTTCCCTGGTACCCACCATAAGGCTCTGGTAAAACCTCTTTGATCTAAATTCTAGCCTTGATCCCTTAAGAGAAATATTATTACTATTTGAACGAACATTACCAAAAGAACAATAAATTCTATCTTGTCAGGCCCAGCCTCAGCCTGGGTGGGGAATGACAGCATTATGGAGAGAAATATCTGACCCCTACGTGAGAGGGAATTTCAGGGACAGAATCAGAGCTACTAGCCTCCATCACACATCCAGCATCACAGCCCACAACCATCACAATCCATAGCCCCTGCCCTGAGAGACCATTCCTCAGGAGACAGGCCTCCCAACATCAGCTTCAAGAAACCTGGATTCTTGGGCTGGGGATTTGGCTCAGCGGCATAAGTGCTTGCCTGGCAAGTGCAAGGTCATGAGTTCGATCCCTGCTACCAAAAAAAAAAAAGGAGAGAAAGAAAGTAAAAAAAGAAAAGAAAAGAAACCTGGATTCTGGTTTGGTTAAGAAAAGTAATGTTTCCTTATACATAGCGTCAAGGTTTTAATACTCAGGACTGAACCAATGTATTCTTAGATGCAGAAGTAAATGTTCTGACTTCTGATAAATTACCATTTATTCATTTGTGTGGACTGTGTACAACTCCTGGGAATCTCAGCGCAGCCAGGGATTAGACCCTCCTCTTTCTCCTCAGTGCCCCAGATATGGGATTAGAAATCTTTGGGCCTCAACACAGGAGGCCATGGCAGCTTAACTGATGACAAAGCTTTTCTAATTAAAAACCTTATCCTTGCCTCTACATATACATGCTTCTGAGATCATAAATGGCAAATGATTTTTAATGATCTGTTTGGAAAATGGAGCATGCTTTGTCCACGTAGGACTTGTACAGCTTGGGGTTTAATAGAATGTTGATGAGAACAAGGAAGATTCGAGCTGCAACACGGGAGAATGTCAGATCTGCAAGAGCTGAGGGTGAAAACTAAATTCTTATCAGTGCATGACAGAAGATACTCTCCCAAAGTGTGCAGTGCAGTAATCAATGCTACAGAGTAAAGCAGCATGACTATTGGACTTCACTAATGGCAGTATTAATTTACATTAATTATCCAAGGAAGATCCACCCTCTGGAAATTGCCTCCAGAATAATCAGTCATAGAGGTTTAAGGTCCTGGGCTGTCTACTGTCACCTTCTCTAATTCTGACTTCAGAGAGCCCACAGTCCCTCTATGCCCAGTTGGGTTAGATCTGACTGTCTTTGAATGCATTTATTTAAGAAGTTGACCTCTCTTAACCTTCCTGCTCCAAAAACCCTAGAGTTGTATGTGCACATTGAAGAGCTGGCGCTGGGGATCCCAATGCATGAAGGAGAAGGAGGAATCAAGAAAAATTCCATGGCAGCCTTACATCCTGCCCAAGGCACAGAGCTGGGTTCAGGGAGCTCATCCGTCTCATCTACCTGCTGTATGAAAGACTATGTCTAGGGACGTGGAAGTGAGAAGTTACAGTCTAGGGAATGGGGAGGCAGGAGGGCAATGATGAAACAATCAGTGAGAGTCACCAGGGAGGTCTTTATAGTAACTAAGTAATAGGGAAGAGGAACCTCTACCAACCATCTCTTTACCAACCATGTCATCCCAGAAAAAGCACCAGCAGTGTGAGGGGAGCCTACCAGGTGGCCAGGCAGGGCAAAGTACACAGCAGACCAAGCAAAGCGTGCAGTAGCACAGAGCACAACAAAGCTCTGGGAACAGGGAATGGGGCTGTTCCACAGGTGAAACAGAAATGGAAGAGGGTCTATTCCTTGTCTCACTCAGGCATGAGGTTGGCATTGCACTGTTCTCATGTGGAGCTTGCCTTCTAGCTCAAGAACAAGGAGCTATCAACTAAGTGCCTTCTGAGATAATTCAGGGTGTGTTTAGAAGCCCCACTGAAGGCTGCATAGAATTGGGTTGAAGAAGGATTCATCCACAGACAGGTGTGACAGAGAACTACATTCTCAGCAAAGGAGAACCTAGACCATGAAGTGTACTTTGATCAGTGAGGCCTCACATGGAACCACTGGCACCCTCTCCATCTGTCACCTGGCGTCACAAGCTGGCTGAAGAAAGAAGGTGAGAGTCAGCAGCATAGCCCATGCCATAAGCCAGGACAAAAGAAAGACCTTCCCGGGATATGAGATGCAGAGGATCAGAGTTCTATAGACTGCTGAGTTTGGGCTGAAGTGCCAAGGGCTGCTGAGGAGAAACTTCACTTTGGCTTTAAACAAACATAGCAAGATGGAGAAGCAGCTGAGTCCTCATGGTTAAACAAGGGGAGAGGAAGAAAATGGGCTGGAAGTTCTGCAGTCCAGGGACGCTGCTGTGTCTGGATTCAAGCACTGCCTGCCTACATACTTACGGCACTTATACCACAGTGGATGACAATGTTCTCTCACAGCTCTTGGGGTATATTTCTAGGGTGACCAGGTGAGTGGGCTGGAAGTCAGAAGGGCTCAAAGTTCCCAGAAATCACCTGGGTCCAGAGGGAAGGGAAGGTCAAAGTGTGCATGTCTTCCCACAACCACAGAAACTGCCAAGACCAAGTGCAAGGTTGTTTCATACCAGGATTCTAACTGAAAAGACACAAGATTTGCCAAAGCTGGAATTCAGCACAGACAGGAGACCACTGTCCTCAGGCTCTGTGGCCAGCCAGTGCTAGCTGAAATCTAAGGTGTTTCCTAGAAATTTATCCAGGGGTGTGGTGCACACGGTTTGGGCACAAAGGCTTCTATCACTGAAATACAGTTTCAGCACCATGACAGAGAGCTACCTACCTCACACATCCACCCATACTACCCCAGGAGTGTGCCTCACCGCCCAAAACACTACAATGTGAGACTGCTTAACCCTGTAGGTAAGCAGTGCTCTCTCTCTAAATGAAAACATTGCAAGATGAGATCATGTATTGTGTCCTATTACCAGTCTTTGTGAAGGCTTGAGACATTTTCTGTTTGACAAGACGATATGAGTACAGCTTGAAGATCCCGAGTCTTAAGACTCAGGTTCAAAGTAGTAGCAGCTCTAAATTTTCTAGGGAGAATACAATTTGGTTAGAAGAGACTTGTTCTGAAGCTATAGCTTGTAGCAAGCCCTGTCATTAGTATGACTGGCTGGCTCTGGTCAACAAACACAGCAATATTTTCTGAAAATAGTTTTACTTACAATTTCCACTAGATTGAGAAAATATAAGTTGTAAAGCAAGGATGACAATGATTCTCATTATTATTGGCAATATTTGAAGGGATGGCTTCTAGGGAGCAGCCAAACCCCATTTCCAAAAACAGCTGTTAGTGTCACAAAGGACAAGAAAAGAGAGACCCCAACTGGGTGAGGGCCTTGCAAATATTGCATGATGAAGGAGCATGGGAGCCAGATGGGTTCTGAAGGCTGATGAGACAATTCTACCAACTTTCCCTTCCTCCACAGTGAGTTTTATGACAAGGTGGTGGGAAATATTTAAAACTGAAAGTCTGGGGAGAGCCACAGCTTCAAGCAAAGATTCTTACCTGGTGCCCTCCTTTTCCCAGGAAGGCTGGAATTTAACTTTCTGGAAGCTCTGGTTGGTGAGAGGCAGGAAGTTGTTCAAAATAGAAAAGATACAAGGAAAGCACAAGAAAATATGCTTTATTCATGACTTCTAATTCAGAGATGAGTAAATCACTAAAAAGTCTTAAATGTAATTGTATAGTTAATAGTCAAGCAGGATAGGAGTGTCTTAAAATTTGTGATGATCATGTTCTCCTTCAGAAAACCACAACAGAAAGAAAGCTAGGAAGCTAAAATCTAGGTCTTCATTAGAGCACTCCTTTTGCTCAGATTATGAATGATTTTAACCTGCTTTTCTGCTCTAAATGGCAAACCACACTTCCACAAACAAGAAAAAAATGTAAAAGAAAGAAAACTCCTACAAATACAGTACTTTGCCCCATTCACCAGCAGCCTTGTGAGTTTTCTTGAGTACAGCTGTTCTTGGTAATAGATTTTGATTCTTAATCCCTTGTAGGCAGCAATATAGAGGGGAAAATCTGGGGCAATTTAGAGTAAAAAGACACAGGCTGAATATAACAGAGAGCTCCGGGGAGGGCTCCAGGTCTCTGTATGCCTCGTGTGGCCTGATATGTTGGCTGAGAAGACCACAGTCACTGGTTTTCTAACTCTAGAGGCAAGAGAAAGAATATTCACACTTGTGTCATCTTTTCATGATCCTTGGTGTGTTAGACACTATTAATTACAGGACAGGCTGTTACCTAAGGAGCACTGTATTCCAAATGGCATGGTTCATGGGACGGTGTATGAATTGGCCTCTAGCAGAGCCATTGTGGAGTAGGAAGTATGGGCATTTAGACTCTCAAGCCACCAAATATGTATCCAATCAAGCTGAGGAAATGCCTTCAAGTCTTCTCCCATGAGTGCCCACAAGTTTTTATACTGCAAGATTCCTTCTGTTCTACATCTCCATCCATGTGCATATATCTACCTCCCAGAGGCCTCTGTGGTAACAGAAGTGATCCAACTGGCATGGTCCTATAGGAGAGGACTCACCTAGCGACAAGCTAGAGAAGAAGACCCAGATCCTCACTCAGGAAGCACCCCAAGAAACAGGCTTTCAGGCCAGATGGATTGCACATCTTTCACTCACTAGTCCTTCTCTCCATCCCAGCAGGCCTCTGTTCTTTTCTAGGCGGGCCAGAGGAGTGCCCCAGAGGAGACAGTTAAATCAGATCCACCTCCCTATGGCTACTTGTTTCTTCTCCATAAGTGACCCACGTTGTCTTCAGGAGCTCCAGAACCTCCTCATAGTTCCAATGAGACAAGGATAAAGATGAACAGCAACTGGTCCAAGGAAAAGATGACCATCTGATGCCCAAGTAGGCCACTCAAGTGTGGCCATCTACACCCATTTGGAGATGCTCTTTCCTTCACCAAACATAGAGATGCAAATGCTGGGGAACATTTTCCTAAATAAAGCAGAAGTTTCCTTACAGATTTTGGCCTGAGTATCAGGCAGAAGTGTCTCTGGCTTCAGGTTTGGAGAGGAATGCTTAACGCTTCCTGGCAGTATGAGAGAGAAAGTGTGAATCCCTTCCCGTGTTCTTAGCTATGTAAGTCCAGATAGACTGTATTGTTGCAGAGGAAATTGTAAATAATACATACTAGGACAAGCATTTCAATATATTTGAAGGGTTTCATTTCACCTACCTTCCAACTTTGATATATGTACTTATTTAACAAGGGTCCGGGGAGGGTTAATTGAATTAATATATGTAAACTGCTTTGAGTTTGAAGAAAAGACGCAATATAAATGGAAGAGTCACTAAAAAGGTTAATCTAATTTACATCTAACACTTTCAGTTCATGGTGTTAATGAACTATATCCTTTTAGAGAGTGATTAATTTATAGAAATGTGATTATTTTTCCTAATGCTATATATGGGTCAGCTTTTCCCATTACTATATCTAACTTTATGGGAAAATTCAGCATTTTATATATTAAAATGATAAATCAAATGTTCCCGTAATGGTTATATTTCATTAATTACAAACAGACATGCATTAGATTAACATTTATCTGTTTTAATTAATTTGCTGCAGTGCAAGAACCCATGCAAATTGGGAAATGACGCATCGACTTGACATAATATTAACAGTTTGGACCGATGCTTTCTGAAAATTTATGACCCTGCATTCATTGCCCAACTGTAGTGACCACCAGCTGTGTGGTGCATGAAGGCTGGATATCAAAGAACTAAGAAGGGACACAACACTAAATCCAAACTTTGAAAAATATAATTAACAATTTTGTGAGGCAGTTTAAAGAGAAAAAGACGTTAGTTTTTGTTTTGGGAGTTGGAGTCCCAGAGTCTCAAAATAGGTTTCTTAAAATATAATCATTTTATTTTCTTTGGTACATTCTCCCTTCAAAGAGTTTTCAGAGCCACCTCTGTTGGATAATCAGAACCTCCTGGGAGAAGAAAGGAGGTGCTGTGGGGTCCTTCCTGCCTAAGGAAAAGCCGGTACCCAAAGCAGCTGAGCAATTTGCCTGAACTTTGTAGCTGCTCAGTGGATCCAGTCCACGCGACTTTGCTACCGTGGCCATTACGTGATACTCCACAACGGTTTCTGGTCAGCCTTGATTGAAGGTTGCGTATTTATTTAACTACATACTGCAACAGATATCATGGAAATACAAAATGGAAGAAGTCATAAAAATGATGCTAATTTAAAAATCAGCAGCCTTCATATGACAAATCAATGCAGTGATTTCAAGGGAATAAGTCAAATTTTAGCCACTTAAGCATTCTCAGAAGTAATGACAACAACACTCCTAATCTTTCTGAGTGTCAATTCCCATGGCATCTGCTGGGCCCGACTCCTTCACACATTTTGATTTGCTCAATGGTTTCCTGACTCATCTACAGGATGGAGTATTTTAAGCCCTTGCAGTGAATGCTGCAAGCTAGTTTGGGAGGCCAGACAGATAACTAAAAGGAAAGACCAGAGGGAAAGCTCCTCCCTGTGACTAGAAGCAGGAAGTGGACATGCCCAGGAGAAGTGGGGATGGGCAGAACCCCACAGGGTTTGCGGCTGCCACACCTTGTACAGGGTCCCTCCCTCAGCACTTTGTGTTCACTCTGAGCCTTGGACAGTGGTGAAGAGGGTGCTTCCCCTCCATGAACTCACAGTCCTCATGGGGAGACAGAGAGACAAGAGGCACTCTGAGGAACAAACGAGTGGTGGGTGGAATATAGACGAGGGACCCACTTGAGAGCGGTACCATCAAGAGAAGCTGCACAGTACTGAAGGGAATTCCCCCACCTTGGCTGGACATCAGAAACACTGAAGAGCTTTAAACAGAATCTAGGAGCAACCACAACAGAATCTCCAGGGGTGGCAGTTCCATCCAACCATGCTATACTAAAACTTTCTCAAGTGCCTCTACTGCACATCTGAGAGCCCCTGGCAAAGAGGACTAGAGGCAGACTCTGAAACTAGACTGTGGATTCAAATCCCAGCTCTCCTGCTGGAGTAGCTGAGTGGATTGAGTAAATAACTGAGGCTTCCTTGCCTCAGTTACCCTCGCCTGCAAAATGTGGATAATAAGGGCACACATCTCATCATTTGGCCACAAGGGCTGAAGGAGTTAATTTCCACTGAGCACTCAGAAAAGCACTTGGCACATAGTAAGATAGAGGCAGTTAGCCATTTGGAAATTTCTGGAAAACTCACTAAAAGGAGAAGAAGCTAGATAAGAAAGCCAGGGAAAAATTATCAACAGACTTTTAGACCAGGCCAGAAAATGTGGACTCTATCTTCAGAGGGTTGGGCTTCCCTGGCAATGTCAGCAGAAATGACACATTCTTCCAAGACAGCTAGGCCCCGTGCATTCCTGCCTCCAAGAAGGTTTGAGTGTCAAGGGTGAAAGCAGAAGCTCTCTGCAGACACCTTCTCTCCTGGCCTTTGCTCTGAGAGTGTCTGAGCTTCTTACCAAGATAACAGTAGAAATGAAAGAGAGGGAAGTGAAAAACTTCGGTGTGCTCAACTCAAAGTAAGAAGGGCTGGCAAATGGTGGCAGTGTTCTAGGAACGCTAGCTAAGGAACCTGGCAAGAGAAAATGATTATATGTGTTGGGGTAAAGACTATGGTGCCTAAGAAGACGAGAGTCCAGGACTTTGGGATACTGAGCTGTTTGAGCATTGAGCATCACAAGCAGCAATGTGTGAGGGACAGGAAGTGGAGGCATCCTCTGAGTATTCACCTGCTCTCAGCATCCTGAGAGGACACAGCATGGATGGTGAAAACCAAATTCATGAGAACTGGAGTTTCCTATAGGCCTGGCAGAAATGTCTATACAGCCACCCTGGCAACAGTGTGATGGAAACAGTGATAGAACCTAGTGATGATTTCTTAATGTTATTTTTTGAAATTCTGTATCATTTCTACCCTTTTTTGTTTTTCTGTTTTTTTAAAAAAATAAAAAAAAAGATTGGCATAGAGGGATAAGAGGGCAGGAGGATTCTTTTCATACACAGAGAGAGATGAGCAGCAGATTATCAGAGGTAAGATAAGAGCTTGGGTTGGGGTACATGGAGCTGGTGGGATACCCTGGAGGTTTCTAAAAGGGACAGAATGAGTTTGGAGTAGATAGGATAGACTTAAAAGTAACTCAAGAAAAAATTATTGGTGAGCGTCAGAGATAACCCTGGGGGAGATCAATGTGGGCACTGGACTGGGGACAAGTGAGTGCCTATGGAGGTACTGGAGATAAGATGCTTATCCTAAGGATTGGAAAGTGAGAGAAGCAGGCTTCAGGCGGCCATCATCCACACAGACACTTGGCTTGCTACACTGGCTATCTGGCACCAGGAAGTCTAATTGGTCTGATTCCTGGTCGGCTGTTGCCTGCCCTGGGATGTGCATCTGTCAACCTCTAAAATGAGTATTTGTAAAAAATACAATTGACATAAGTGAACACAAATTGACATAATGTAAAACATTAAAAGAAAAGGTAGCCTTGATAAACAATCAGATATCTGCCTCTCCTTCTGAACTTTCCACTCCCACTGCTACCACACACACCTGCCAGCATCCCCTCCTCATTCTTCCAGTGTCCAGTCATTCAGTATATTTGAAAGTGTTCCTGGTATCCTTCATTAGCCTGCCCGGCCCAAAAGGAGTCAGAAGACAAACACATGTATCCCAAATGAACAACCAGAGCAGAACTGTCAGCACACAAGCAGTCAGCTGGGGCTGTCCTTCTGGTGCAGGACACTCCCCCAGTGTATCAGTGTAGCTATCTGCCTTCTCTGCTTGAGGCCAGGCATGCAGAGGTGAGGAAGGCTTCATGATCTCCAGATGACAAGAGACAAACCATGCTCATTTCAAATCAACGACTCTGAGTGAGGCTTCCAAGGAAGCTGACTTTTGCATCAATTTTGAAGTGAAATTCAAACAAACACTCCTAGGTACAAGCTGACACCTTCTGGACCAGTGGAGACTCTTGGGCCTCACTCAGAATCCTCCTTGTGCAGACACTGGGTCACTATTGTGCTCAAGCCCAAAGGAGGTGGGAATTCCAGGCCACACACTCTTCCAGATTTGGAGCTTCCATTTCTTTGGTCCTTTTAATTTTCTCAATTTTTATTTTTATTTAGTACATGTTTGCAGTACCTAATGATCATATTCCACAGGGCAGTTGCTACAGGTATATAACTTGTCTCGATTCTTTATCCTCCTTCTCTTCCTCCCTCCCCCCAACTCCCTCAAACAGCAAAAACTGTAGATTCCATTTGACCCAGCTATTCTCCTTCTAGACATCTTCCTGAAAGTGTTACAGAGGCCATACTGCAGTGATATGTTCATACCTATGTTTATAGCAGCACAACCCACATTTGCTAAATCTTGGAAATAGCCTGTATGCCCGTCAACAGAATATGATATTTATATACAATTACCACTCTGTCATAAACAAGGATAAACTTGAGTCATCTGTAGGAAAATGGATGCAATTTGAGACCCTAATGTCAAATGAAATAAATCAGAAATACAAACTTGGAAACATGGAATATAAATAAGGATTTATTTTGCCACCTCTGAGCTGTGAGGCCCTAAGCAAGGCACATTCCCTTTAGGGGTCTAACTTTCCCCCTCTGCAGAAATGGAATATTAGTTTTACCTCCTTCCTACAGTTAGTGTGAAGGTCAAACTAGTTGTCCCATCTGAGATGCTTCAAGATAATGCCTGACACACGGGATACATTCAATAAACATGCACCATTTTATTAGCTCTGGAGCCCCCAGACAGAAATATATTTGACACTGGTTCAGCAACTTCCTTGGTTCTGCTGGTTCCCAATCATCAGTTTTCTTACTCACTTGCTCTACCTGCCCTGCTGCTTCCCTCATCGGTGTACCAAATGCCTACTCCCTCGCACTTTTTCCACAAAGCTTTCCTGAGTTCACTTAACCTTCTAATCTTCTCTCTCTCTTTCCTTTCTTCTTTTTCTTCCTCTTTCCTTTCCTCTTTCTCCTCCTTTCTCTTTATCTTTCTCTTCCTCCTCCTCCTCCTCCTCCTCCTTCTTCTTTCTCTCTCTCTCTCTCTCTCACTCAACAAGGTCTTGCTACATAGTCAGGATGGTCTTGAACTCATTGTGTATGTAGCTTAGACTGACCTCAAAGTCCAAGGACTTATGATCCTTCTGTCTCAACGTCCCTAGAGCACTAGTCCCAGCTAATTTTTTTTCTTTCCTTACAAGATATTTTCCTACAAGTCACCAGGTTCTACAATAGTGCACATCATATGTGATGTTTGCCCTAGACAGTATGAACTCTTTGATATGTGGCACTTCTCATTTTGCACCCCTTCAAAGAGAATAATGAGAGTGAGAAGTAATTACTGGCCAGGAAGACTAAAGAAGAGGGCTGAGGGCATGTGTTGATGGGCTGACTCCCATCCTGGGCATTGTCCTCTGTCCGCCGCCCACACTTGCTTATGACTGTGTCTACCCCACAGATCACAGTGGGATCCCCTGTCCTACTTGGTGTCCTAGTTAGTGTCATTGGCTCATCACTCTTTCCCCCGTTCAGTCTTCCCACGGCCCGTCATCAAAACCTGTCCTTTCACAGCAATTATTTCAACCATGTCCCACTAGTGGTAGACCATAACAAAAAATAAAATAATCACCTGTTGCAAGCTATTATTTCTTTATCCTAGTGTGGGCCACCCCTTCCATGTAAACATACAGCATTACAAATGCTAAGAATGTCATAAAAGGGAGAGAAAGCTCCTCTGCTATCTGTGACCACGGGTTGGGAGGAAAGTGTCAATGGGAGAGAAAGCTCTACACCCCAAATCACACTACATAAACTCTTCCTCCAGAGTCCAGGACCTCACACACCTCTGCTGCTGGCACGCCGAGATATGGTTATTTGTTTATATATCAAACACTGCTGAGGCTTCCTCTGAGCTGACCCTGCCTTAAGTTTCAGGTCATTTGAGATGACTGAGGTGGCAACCCTAGCTTCAAAGGCATTCATAGGCCAGGAGAAAGAAGCAGATGTTTTCATAAACAGTGTAAGCCAAATACATGTGTGCGTGTGCATTCATATGTGATATTTACATACACATGCATCCACTGCATAGAAAAAGAGTGAGAGACATGGAAAGACAGAAACAAAAGATAAGAGTTTGAGCTGAGAAAGATATTTGCGAAGCTATTGAATTACCAAAAAAGAAATTTCAACAAATCTCAGACAACAGAATCAGAGGTTAAGTGGTTAACAATTATTGTCATTGTATAGTTAGTGACTTTTACATACCACGAACTAGGCTAAGTGTTTCTAAGTACTCCCATGACAACAAATTGTGGCTCAAACAGCTGAAATTACAAAAGATCATCTGTTGAAGAAGTGATGGAATCAAAACTGGAACCCAAGTTTCTCTGACAGCTAAGCCCAAACCGCTTTATACTGCAGAGAAGAAAAATCTAAAATACCTATGTCAAGAAATGCATTCACTAAGCAAATGCTATTGACTACTCAGCTCATGTCTCACAGCCAGGCCCTTAGATAGAGCAGAGCCATGGTAGGGCTCTCCCTCTCAGGACCCACAGATTGTCCTCAGAGTAAGGCAAGGAAAGACACACGTGCCAGGGGGATGGGCACCATCACCTGGCATTGACCAGCCCAGAAGACTCTTGGGAAAGGCTATATCCAAGTCTGACCACATCTTGAGTAACAATGGAAATTAAGCAGATGCAGATGCCTTTCTAATCAAAACTTAAGGTCTAAGGCAGAGAAAGGGCAGGTTCCAGTCCAGAAACCACAGGTGATTTAGGGTGACTGCTGGTCAGAGTACAGCCTTGGATGCATAGCACTGCTGAGGGATTCTTGAAATTTGTGTTTCAGCTACTGAAATAACTCTGTCAAGCTCCTAGGAAACATGTGTTACTTGCCCAAGACAATTAGGTACCATTCACCAAACAATTCCATGCCACTTGTGCCTCCACCAGAAATTCTGAATGTGAAATCTTGAATACTCAAGGATGATTTTTTTTAAGGTGAGGGAAGGAGAATGAAGCTTCTGGGCTGAGCAAAAAGACTGTTCCCACATATGAAAGCAAGGCCTTCCTCCCTCGCTTTACCTCCATGTCCTTCATACACAATACCTTGGACCTTTATGCTGTTATGGGCAGGACCCCAGGAATGTCCAGGTCACTCACAGGTATAGCTCAGCTTCCCAGGAAACCTCAGATCTGCTTTTAAGTCCAAAGGAAATGATATCTGATATGTAAGTTGAGGGCACAGGCATGGTGAGCCTTAATCTCATCACAGGATTGCATGCTATAGCTAAAGCTCTTGGCAGGTTGTGTACTCACTCTCAGATTCTGTTCCTTCACATCTAAAATAGGCTAAGAATGGTTCTTCATGTGTCATAAGCACAAAGACAGCCCACGGTGATGCGGTGCTTGTTACCCATTAAGGAGTGTTTCCATACACGCAGCTACTACAACTGCACTATCATTGTTACCCTAATAACCTGTTCTCTTTTCTCCCTATTACCAGAAGCTGCTTTTGTAAACTTATTTCCCCTGCACCATCTCCCTTGCCTGTGTCACCATCACTTAGTATTTTACTTTAGACAAATTCTGTCAGTTGTCATTCTCTTAAAATTTCCACCTAAGAATTTTCTCTCCAACTGGATCAAAAGTTCATCAAAGAAGGACTAGGATGGAAAGGGTCAGAGGATGGTCTTCTGGTGCTTGCTCAGAAGCTTCCAGAAAACTGGACCAGGCTCTGAGCACACAAATGAGCATTACAATAACGGATGTATCCAAGGATTGTACTCAAGGATTGTCCTAAACAAACTCTACGCCTGAAAGTTAAGAACTGAAAAGTGACCATGTACCAGGTCCTTGAGATCATGAGAACACTGTCATCCTACCAGATTTAGCACAAATCTTCAGATACCTGTCTAGACTGCATGATTCTCTTTACCTTGAATAAGACATGTCTTTCTCAGCCCTAGAGACTTCTTGAGTCCAAAATACCATCCCAGCTTGGTTCATAGAACATATGCATGTAATCTGATCTGTTCAAGGAATCTGTCTTTTTTACATAGCCAAGTTATGGAGGTGGGGAATGAACAGAAAGGGTTATAATTCCCTTGCCAGTGTATTATTTCTAAAATTGGGAATATGTTCACATGGAAAATGCACCAATTGTGTAAAAGTCCCAAACTACTGTATGAGATTAGTTGCTGGATCTCCCACAGCAAGAACCAAAAAGCATAAAGGTGGAGTGTGCTATGCACCACAAACAAAACATCTTATCCCAGCCCAAAGCTGGGAGCGCACACTTTGGAAAAGCTGTCCAGGGGACACATTCAACTGTGCCAACCAGCTTGATGCCACACCTCAATTTTCCTCTATACATGAAAACAGAAATATATAGAAAGCAAAAACCCTACTTGGATTAAACCTCCTTCACATGACTTACTGAGTTGATTTATTTTTTGTGATGGGAAGGAATACTGGCACAAACCTTAAAATGGCAAATTTGGACGCAGGGTGCATTATATCAAAAGCATATAGTTTTATCATCAGAAAACTTTCTTAAGAGATTATATGATTTAGAAACATAAAATACAGCTGCATTTTAATAAAGTCAGCTTGTAAATACCAACTAAAATATCATAATAAAATATCTCTGTTGTGATCAAACATAGGTTTATCTCTAAAAAGGCAGCAAAAGGTGCTCTCTGCAGCCTCCCAGTGGTTGGAAGGAGGAAAAAGAGACCCAGTAGGAGGAATTCAGACAGTGAAGTCACGCAGAGCCAATAAACTTTTTACACTGGAAAGAGAAATGGCTGGTTTTAACCATGAAATTGATGCATTCTAAGAGAGGAAGACCAATGATGTTGGTTAAAATGTGCGTAATTATTCACAAAAAGTGCATCAAGAGCCTGGATTCTTTTCTTTCCCTCTTTCTTTTCTTTTAAACATTCTCTTCTTCTCTTCTCACTTTCCTTTCCCTTCAACCTAAGAGCTCTCAGCAATGTGTCCTCCACCCAGTGACTTCTCTGCTGCCCTTCACCTGCCTCCAGCTCTCTCCTGTTTGAAGAATACTCTTATAAATACACTACTTGTTCTGCTACAGAGTGATGGCAAATCGCACCCTCCCCCACTGTGTAATCTGCCTGCTTTACAAAGTGTCTACATTAGAGGAAGGCAAAAGATTTAGCAGCTCCTTGGCTTTTATTCTGTTTTCACCAAAACAGTCAGATTGATCCCTCTGTATCAATGACTCCTTTACCAAACCAATGTTAAGACATGTACATAATATGTTTCTTTTGTCTTTCGAAAAACAAAGAGAAAAAACTGTCCGTCAACCGGAGAAAAAGGGTAGAACAAAATAAGGCATCTGCTTATAAAATCTTCAAAATTATGTCACCAATGCTATATATGCAAATAGTTACAAACAGAAACTCCCCTGTTCTTTCCACCCCCAAGTTACAGGAGAAGTAGTTCCTGAAGCTCAGACAAGACCTCCAGATCTCCCCACCCACCAGGAGAAATTCCATCTGGTATAATACCCTTGCCGTTCTACTGATAAACTATAGTTCAAAGCCAGCCTCCAAATCAGGTCTAACAGGCAGCTGTTTTCTGACCGATGCAAAACCACCTCTCTCAGATGATCTCCAGCCAAAATGAATGACAAGGACCACGCGTATTGTCACCTTGCAGATCTGTCCACAGCCCAGAAACCAAACGAACTCTCTCCTTGTCAGCAGCGCAGAGAATCAACAAGTTATCACTAGGCTGAGCGCTCTGCCTCTATCTGCTACTATCTCCCCTGCGCCCACCACCAACACCCACCCTCGCTCAGGCCTGCTCCCCCAAGTCTCCTCATCCCGGGGTAGCACGTGATTTCTGTTTCAGACTCGCCCTCCAGGCACCCTCACCCCTGCGCTCCTCCCAGCGCTCTGGCCGCTGTCAAAGTCCGGGGATCTCCAGCAGCTAAGCCCGCCTGATGGCACGCGGCGTTCACTGGGATCTAGCTTTTTTCTGGGCAAAAGGGCGGGGAGGTCAAGATCTTCAAACCCACGGGGCGAACCACGGAAGAGTGCCAGGTTCTGGACCTCAGGCCCCAGTAGAGTCGGAGAGGCAGTGGGAGAGCATCGCATCTTGCGCTTAGTCCAGACTCTGCCCACCAGGAGGACAGGCGTTCCCAGGGGAGTCAGAGCTGTCCTAGGAGAACTAACAGAGTGCCACAGTGGTGCTTCTCTGGAGCCTGCAAGTTTCCACTCCATCCTCCAGCTGGGAGGACAGTCACAGCTCGGCCAGCTCCTTGGGGGACACTGCGTTGAGCCTTCCCCCGGGGCGCGAGAGACACCTGCTCTTTCTCCCCGCCGCCGCGCCAGCCCCCGCTCCCGCGGCCCCGGGGCTGCAGTCCGCGACACTTTCACCCGGACGCACACCGCCCCCGAAGTTGTCTGGACTCCCCAGACCTCGCTTCCTCCTCGGCCCCCGGACCCCGCCCAGGGTCAGGGCCCCTGACAAGATGCGCCGAATTCGGGATCCGTGGGCGCACAGAGGCCGGAGCAGCTGCGGTGAGCGAGAGCGGGCAATTCCAGCGCGAGCCGGGTCTCGGCCGTCGGCACCCTCACGTCGCCCTGCCTGCCTCCTGCGAGAGGAAGAAACTTCCCCAGCACCCACCTTTGGCCGCAAGGAGGCGGCGCCGCCGGCTGTCCCCGCTGCCGCCGCCGCTCCCCACGCCCAGCGCCAGCAGGAGCGGCACCCAGCACAGCCTCCCGGGCAGCATCCTCGCCGCCCGAGCCGCCTTCGAGCTGCCGCTGCCACCAGCTCGCCTCCGGATGTCCCCGCGCCGTGGGCCCCTCTCGGCACCCGCAGGGTGCGCCTCGGTGCCCTCTCCGTCGTCGCCGCGCTCGGCCTCCGATGCCCTCCGCCGCGCCGCGCGCTCGCCAGCAGCAGCCGCGCTCACTGGCGCGGACCCGGAGCCGCTCCGGCTCTCACCCCAGACGGTCCGTGACGTCAAGGAGGGAGGGAGGTGGCTCGTGCATATTCATGAGACGCGGACACCGGCGCCCGGCTCCGCGCCCGCCGGGCGGCTCAAGCCCCCAACTTTCCAACCCCCACTCACCACGGCGGCGCTATCCAGTCCTCCCGCCTCGGTCTGGAGCTGGCTCCCAAAGAAGTCTCCTGGGCGGCTTCAGGGAGCCCTCCGACCCGCGAGCCCCTCTCTAGCTCCCCAAACAGCGGCTGCCGGGAGGACGGCCTAGCCTAGAAAGTATGCCGGGGCCTGAGGGTCCTCTGCTGGGGGAGAGGCGGGGAGCCGCCGCCCTGCTCCGCCCACCCTTTGTATTGAGATCTGGGCGCAGGGGCCCAGCGGGCGTTGCTCTGAATTCTACCCTTGGCGAGGTCAGTGGACGCCCTCTCCGCCGCTTGGTCTGGGGAGGGCGCCAGGCGCACGCCAGTGCTGGCTGGAAAGCGCCAGAACTGCTAGGAGTTGTAGCGCAGGGAAAAGCACTTTGGACCTGGATGGCAGTGGCCAGGCTCTGCGCCATCTCCTAGAGGCAGCCAGATGGGATTCTCAGGAGCTGCTAGAGGCGCTAAATCAGAAAAGGCGAACTTGAGTTTAAAGTTGGGACCACATTTAAACTGCCCTGCAAGAAGTTAGCACCTTTCTGTTGTCACTGCATCTCCAAGAGCAGGCCGCTTAACGTCAGGCTTTGTAAAATCTTACGACAGACAGTATTGTCATATCTCTGAGTGCAGAGACCAGACACATCTTGGCATAAATGGTGTAAACTGCTATACCTTATGGCGGTGGTCTAACGTGGCGGAAGGCCAAAGCAAAAACGCTTATCCTCAGGAGCACTTCTTCCTTCTTCCGCTTCAGCCCTAATTGCAACTTCTTTCCCCTTTGTGCAAAAAGAGAATTCCAATTAGTTCCTTGCGTGTCATCAATATCCGCTCCATGTGCCACTTGGGATCAAAGGTCATATAACCCTCTGCCTCCTCTATATCCGGTCAGAGGAGTTAGCCAAACCCTAGCGGGTTGTGGTATCCTCTCTGCGTCCTCAACCAAGGAGGACCAGAGTTTGCACCAGAAAACTCCAACAGCAACCTCACCACTCCCAGCCACAGAAAGATCATAAAGGTGTTCAATCCACATTAACCCATGCATCAGAATAAATCTTGACCAAATTTACATATATGTGGCAGTAATGGCACAATTCAAGGTTCGTAAGAAGTGGTTTGGAAGTACAGGTAGTGAAAAAATATGGAAACAAATTTATGTATTTATTTATTTATTTATTTATTTACTCATCTATTTTTTGGACATGCGGTGTTTCCTAAGCACCTAGGCAGGTTGTCTTGCCCTGCCCATAAGCACTGGATTAGTGGGCATTGGAGATACTCAACTCAAAGTTTGTGTTCTCTCTTTGGGAAGCAAGAGAGGGCAGTAAAAGCAATTACAATCCCTTGTAAATGTAATGGTCCTGTATATTCTTTATGCTGCTAGATGCCAGCCTATACAAATCAATTAACAAAAAAATGCATTGCAACAGTGATTCAACAGCATCATATAATTAATGAGTGTACTGTGGGGTACTCAACAAAGTCATAAAATCCATTAACAGCCCCAGAGCGGCTCAGCCTCCTGTGCCACCCAGGAAGCAGACCCAGAGCATGCAGTTACAAACACAAACTTCAGCATTTCAGAAACCAACAGGTACTTAAGGACAACCACAAACCACAGTGGCTATATGACCAGAAGAGACTCGTCGCCCCAGGTTTCCTTTAACCTAAAAGTCATTGTCTGGCTATACTCTTATCTCATGCATGAGGAGATGGAGGCTCAAGGACTTTAGGTCACGTTTTTGCCCAAGGTCAAAGAGCTAGCAAGTGCTCCAAGCCAACACAGAGACCTAGTCTTATTTGGATTTTGTCACCAGAATCCAAAAAAATGTGGCATGTACAGGTAAAGCTGACATAGACTAAGTCAGGGGAGCTGCTTCCATTTTTGCTCATCCAATTCCATATCTGCTCCCCCTTGATTTTCTCTACTAAGTAGACGTACCTTACTGACTCACCTGTACTGCACCTGATGTCATTAAACTGAGGCAAACATTTTACATGAAATTTCACTTCAGACCAAAGAATAAAAAGGGTTAAATAGAGCTCACTGGAAAATAGTTTCGAGTAATAAAACACCAGTAGTGCAAGACACCAGGGGGCAGACCTGTGTCCAGCAGAAAAGGAGTTGCCAGCCTCCATCTTTCCCTCTACAGATGAGGCTAAGGACAATACATATTGTTGTAGATCGAGTGTACTAATGACCCCCATCTGTTATGCTTCTCTGAATCTATTTTTACCATGGAGGTGCCCTTCCACCGCATCTCAGAGGTTGGCTGTATGATTTACTTTGGCCGGTGGGATGGTAGCATACATGTTTTCTCTTTCTTTGCTAGACTTCTGCCACTGCCGTGACAACAAACTCAGGCTGAACCTGCAAAAGTAAGAGACACAATGGAGTAGAGCTGAGATGTCCCAATCTGACCAGGATGTCTTTAACCTGGTCAGTACCAACTGACTCACTAATGGACCACAGATAACTGAGCAAGCCCAGCCAAGATCAGCCAAGCCTGGCCCACATCAGAGTTGTTCATTCGGCTCAAGAGAAACAATGAATCATTGTTACATTAAGGAACAATATTGGGGGGGCGGGGGTTCTCAGTCCTATCCTTATCACTGAGACACAATATGTTACACTTGAAACTTGAAGGAGAGATTTGTTTTGGCTCACAGTTTTAGACGGCTCAATCCTTGCGTGGTCAGCAAGCCCCAAGACAGAGGAACACTGCTGGTGTCATGGCAACCAGGAAGAGGAAAGAGAAAGGAAGAGTCAGGAAGGGAGAGAGGCACCTCCAGGTCATGCCCTCAGTGACCTGCTTCCAACCAATGAAGAGCCTCCATCTAACCTCCTCAAGTAAATAAATAACTCCCTAACAACTAGTCAACTAAGAACCCATCAGTGGACTAACCCACTGCTGAGTATAGCACCCTGAGAGCCAATCACCTTCCAAATACATGTGATTTGGGGGCGGGGGGCACACCAGACCTAAACCATAACAGAGAGAACTGATGAAGCAGTGTGACACTTTCCATATTAGGTTATGACAAAAAGTAAATGAGAAACTATAGATGAAACACTCAGTATGTGGCACATAGCTAGTGTTTAATAAATGTAAAAATGTTTTTTCTTATCCCTATTTCTCTGAAATTCCAGTCCCAATCTTGATTTGGTTCACTTGGGAAAAAGACATAATTGACCTTACTGAAAGGGATGAAATTAAGTTCAGCCTTAGACACACCCAGGCCACAAGAGCTTCAATCTGTACCATTTGTATGGAGCATTGCTGCATTGTCTACCAGGTCACTAAAGATATAAAAATTGGATCAAGCAACAAGCAGTTAGTGGGTCTCCATTCACTAATTGGCTTCAGAGTTGTATACCCCATACCTGTTTTAATCCTTACAACAAAGTGTGCTACTTTTCTACTTTATTATAATCAGACTACAGGCTCAGGAAGTTTGGGCAACTTATCTACATTCACATAATTGTGCAGAGTATCAGTTCACATGTGCCAAGTTTCATTTTTCTCCCACATAGGATTGTTTGAGGAGACAATAGAAGAAAATAAACAACAATACATTTTTAAATATATTTATCCTCCATTGCCTCTGTGTAATGACCATTTAAATAGCCAATTATCACAAAAGTGGTGATACAAATCTCTAAATTTGTTGAATCTGTACTCCTTATTCTATACTTTTATAGCATGTTCCTTTAAAGACCTGTCCAAAAATAGGTGAGTAGGATGATGTAAGATCCTAGTCACTGTCAGCCTTAAATCCAGGTCCTTACCTTCAAGGCAATTTATCTGGATCAATCGCTTTTAATACACAAATAACTTCTCCATTCCAGAAAAATAAAATCTAATAGGAACAGGCCTCTTGTAAGCAAAGTTAGTGCGTCTCAGTTACACCAGGGTCAGTAATGCTTTGTCCAATTAAGCACCAAAGCACTGCCCTTGGATAATTTAAACTGGATAAATCAAGAAAATAAATAAATTATACTTACTTATGGAAACTTTTCTTAAAAAAATGTTTGGCTTTTAAAATAAAAGCTTGAAAATGTGATCTTAAAAGATTAGAAGCCATTCATTGTTTCCCTGTTCATTGTTGGCAAATAACATTGGGTCTTCAGGACTTGGGAACACTGGATGAGTTACACGATTTTCAACACTGCTTTCAGAAGTTTGATGCTGGAATAGGTGATACATTGTTTACTGGCTTGCTTGTCTTGCTTTTTTTGTTAAATTTAAGCATTCTTTTCAGGAAAGAACAGAAAAATCTTGTTCCAAACCAAATCTAGTTAATGTTTGAGATTGTTAACTCAAGGCCCAGTGTTTCATGTTCATCATGGAAGAGTTCCCTGACCAAAACACAAAGATGGCATCAGTTATAGTGAGTCATTATTTCCTATACTTTCCTTTGATCTTTATAACCTGTCTTGTTTTTTGTAAAAAGAGCCATAAAATTCAGTGACACTTCTACCATTGGGAGATAGAATCTCTCAGTGAGTCTAAACAGCCTTAAACCTGAGCTCAGCTTCTATCAATGGCTTATGGTAGTGGTGACATTATGTGACTTCCCAGACTGGATTATAACAGCAATTCAGCTTCGGCCATCTTTACTAGAATGCTCACAATTAAGCCAGAACCACATATAAGAAGACCACTTACCCAAAGCTACCCTGTTGGGAGGATCATAGGTCATATGGAAAGGTTACACACAGATATGGTTGCCATACTAAGGTCAGTATTTAAATCATCCCAGAAAATCCAGATAATTCCATTCGATGGGTGTGGATTCAAACTCACCACCACACCCAGATGTTTGGATCTTCCCAGCTGAAGCTTTGGACACCATGAAACAAACTCAAGTCATTTCTACTATGCCTTCCGCAAATTCCTGACCCCAAGAATCCATGGGTATATAATCAGATGCTTGTTTATGCTACTGAGATTTGGGATGATTTTAAATGATCTAACATTGATTAAGATGCATTTATTCTCATTTGTTTCCTACAACACAGACTGGGAATAGGGAAGTATATTGAGATAACTCACTTGTAATTAGTCTCCTTTCTAATTCAAATTAGAAACTTGAGACTTGTAGAGACAAACAAAACAAATCAGTAGAGTTTAGTGCAAAGAGAATGACTTTTATAATCACACAGGCCTAGGTTCCAAACCAGGCTCTGCTGTTTTTTAACTATAATTGCCTTGAAAAAGCTGCTTACTCTGTTTGAAAATCTGTTTGCTTCTCTACAAACCGGGACCAAGGAAACATTGTTACTTATAGAATTAAATGAGATATAAACTGCTAAATCTTTCCCTGATACATGATAGGAATGCAGTAAATACAGCACTGGTAGTTGCAATGGGCATTCATCCAGGGCTACACAGGTTGTTGGTGGTCTCTCTCCAAATTCAGTATTTGGCACTTTCTTTTTTTTTCAGTGTTTTTTTTTAATTTTAAAGAGAATAAAACAGAAGAGGGCAGAACAAAGCAGATCAGAACAACATAGGCAACACAGCACTTTACAATAAGACAACCGGACATTAACAGTAGCTATCAAAATACCTCTTTCTCTGCTATGGTTGAGCATAGTTTCAAATACAATAATATCAAACATAATAAAATAGTATAAAACCATTTGAAAGAATGAAACAATTACAGG
>PVJX010003042.1:51949-115737 GCA_004027295.1 Dolichotis patagonum | reverse complement strand
ACAACCTAAGTGCCCATCAACTGAGGAATGGATAAAAAAGTTGTGGCATTTTTATACAATGGAGTACTACTCAGCTATAAAGAATGATCACATCGAGATATTTATAAATAAATGGACACGACTTGAGACCATTCTCTTAAGTGAAATAAACCAAACTCACAAGGGCAAATACCATATAGTCTCCCTAATATGAGATTTGATAAGAGTATATAAGACTTTATGGTAAGCATGAGGCCCCATCTCATAGCTTCGAAGTCTTTCAAAGTTTTCATCCATCAGTTGGAATGGTGTTATCCTGTTTTGTTTGACTATATCATACGTGATGATATGAACAGCTGTTTTGATGAAAACATTATGACAGCTATTGCTGATTTAATATTATCCTTCTTAGAAGTCCTACCATGCTTTTTTTGTTCTACTTCCGTTGGTTCTATCTACCACATTGTGTCTTATTGGAATTTGAATATGTGTGATAGTTCAAACAATTTTTTTTCTTTTTTTATCAAAAATGAGATATTATAATACCCATTGATCATTTTCTGTTATTTGGTTCAGAAAGCCCTGTAATTCTTTCACTATATGCATGGCTTTATACTATTATGTTATGTTTGATATTATTGTAATTGAAACTATGCTCAACTATAGCAGAGTAAGAGATATGGTGTTAGATACTGTTGATGTCCAGTTGACTTAATGTAAAGTACTGTGTTGCCTATGTGGTCCTGTTCTGATCTGCTCTGTACTGCCCCCTTTTGTTTTATTGTCTTTTAAATTAAAAAAAAAAACATTATATACTACTCATATTGTAAGACATTGCCTGTTCATCAGGTTAAAATTTCTTGCAGAACATTCCCATGCTAAGACCTTTGGAGTTTATTATCTTGTGTATGATTTCGTGTTGTAGGTAAATACTTATTTCACATGCTAATGATAAATGAACAAGGTCCCAAATGCCATGGCAGTGGTTCCTGGAACTAGTTTTCCTGGGTGTAGACCCCACCTCTTGCTCTTAAGTTGCCTGAGTTTTCCCTTGTGTTTGACTTCCTTTGCTTTTGACTTCTTTTCTTCATCTTTAAGATTCTTCTTCTATTTGTTGAATATAAAGTACTCCAAATTTGTAGTCGTAGTAGGAGGAATAAAAAAAGAACGTCTATTTTATGATCTCAGGAGTGGTAGCTCAGTGGCTTGATAATTTTTTAAAAATCCTTTTTGAAAGGTAGTAGTTATCCTTGACCTAATGTTTTCTAACATGGTATAGGTGAAGAGACATTCTCTTATTTTCTGTTTGGGAGCTGATTGAGCCTATTACTGAAATGTAAGTAATATACTTAGTTCCTAGCATACAGTTGAGTATTTAATATCTGTATCCTGGATTTTCCTGTTACAATAAGGATTTGCCAAGTTGGTTCTTATAGCTAAACCAAATATCATCACCTCTTATCCCCAAATTGGATTCTTTGGCAAGCTAAATTAATGGAGTATGTTTGCATTTGCTAAAATGTATTTCTAAAAGCCTCTTCTTTCTATAACATAGAACTATGGAATCATACCACACATACATATGACTTCTAACCCTTATATACTCCTTGCATCTTCTTTCCTCTTTGTGGTAATGAAAGGATGCAGAAAGACATTAAGGAATCAAAAGAAGAGAAGTATGCAGTTTATGGGTCTCTCATAGTGCCTTCCACTCAGCTGAAAAATAGCTAATTCTATTTGCATGAACACATATAAACATGTTTCTCTGCACCAAGGGGGCAGAGGTTTGGTGTATGTGCCTTG
Source organism: Dolichotis patagonum (assembly GCA_004027295.1). Classification (NCBI taxonomy): domain Eukaryota; kingdom Metazoa; phylum Chordata; class Mammalia; order Rodentia; family Caviidae; genus Dolichotis; species Dolichotis patagonum. The sequence continues at coordinate 113,955 of PVJX010003042.1, read as the reverse complement.
TAATCCCAGCACTCTGGGAGGCTGAGGCAGTGGGATTGAAAAACACTAATCTTCATGTAAGTGTCCTCATTTTTAGAGTGATGCAAGGATTAGTGATTACCTGCTTTGTCAAATTTGGTTTCATTAGTTTAATAATTAAATTCATATTCTCTCTCTGATTCACTGTGGGGGTGGGATTTTATTTAAATTTTTAATTAGCATGTGTTTGCACTGCACAATAGATACATTCATCCTAGGGAACTGACACATGTATATACCATGTCTTGATCCTTTTTATTTTCTTGGGATTCAGACAATGGTCAGTTTTTAGCATTCCTGTGTTTGCATGTCTTTACAGGTATTTTAGGAGAAGGAAGCAATAGCCAACCAGTTGCCATTTAAAACTAGACTCTCTCAGCCTAAGCTAGTCTCAAGAGAAATTTAAAATTAAGCTTCACATTACAGTCCTTGACTTGAAATTATCCTGTGAAGCTACTGTGATGAAATCAGCATGGTACTGGCAAGAAAACAGATCTGAGAATCAGGGAAACAGATTAGAAGATGCAGACACAATTCAAAACATACTCAGCCACCTTGTCTTTGACAAAGTGGCCAAGCATGTTCACTGGAAGAAAGACAACCCCAATGGTACTAGAAAAACTCCATGCCAAAGACTAAACTAGACCCATGTCTATCATCATGCACTAAACTAAAGTCAAAATGGATCAAAGATCTAAATATTAAAGCATAAACATTAAACCTACTTGAAGACAAAGTTAGTCAAAATCTTGAGAACACAGTTTTAGGCAGAACATTCATGAACAGAAACCAAACTGCATGGAAAATATTCCAAAGAATCAATACCTGGGACCTCACCTTATTAAGAAGCTTTTACACATCAAAAGAAATCACCAACAGAGTGAAAAAACAACCCACGAATTGGGAAAACATTTTGGCCAATTTTCCCTCAGAGGACTTCTATCTTAGAACATATAAAGGATTGAAAAAAGTCAGACCTCCCAAGTTTATAGGCTTAATCCAAAAATTGGCATCTGAGATGAATGTACACTTCTCAGATGAAGAAACATAAGTGGTAAATAAATATATGAAAAAATGTTCAATATCATTGGTGAGAGATGAAAATTAAAACAACACTGAGATTGCATCTCACTCCAGAAAGAATGGCTTACCATCAGGAAATCAACCAATACCAAATGCTAATGGGGTTGTGGGGAAAAAGGAACTTTTCTCCATTGTTGGTGGGAGTGCAAAGTGGTACAGCCACTGTGGAAATCAGTGTGAAGACTCCTCAGAATTCTAGTATTAGAGGTCTTATGTGACCCAGCTAATCTCCTTCTGGGTATCTTCCCAGAAGAATTAAAAACATCATACCACAGGCATGTATGTGGTATGATCAGTTTCTAGGACAATTTGTGAATAGCTGTAGCCTGGGAACAACCCAAATGCCCATCAACACAGGGATGAATAAATAATATGTGGTATTTTTATACAATGGAGTACTACTCAGCTATAAAGAAGGACAAATTTGAGACTTATATGGGCAAATGGATGCAACTTGAGACCATACTTATCAATGAAATAAATTAGAGTCATATGTATAAACATCGTATTATCTCCCTGGTGTGAGAAATTGAACGAGTAAATAAGGTCTAATAGATATTGTGAAGTTGGAAGAAATTGTTGTAAAAGGAACTAGGGGAGAAAGGGGTAAGAAAGAAAAAGAAAAAAATGCAAGTTATACTATTCATGTGCCTTAGTTCATAGAAAAGGAAGCTTTGTACTAATATTGATTGGAGGTTTTTTATGCCCCATATCTTGTACCTTTGATAATAAAGATGATAATATGCAACATTTTAACTATTGTTATTCTTCTATCATCCTGTTACGAAGTTTTGTCTTACCTTTTTTCCATAAAATAAAAAAAGTAAAATTAAGCCTCAATAAGAGCAAATATTAAAAAATTGAATTAAAAGGGCTAGGATATAGCTCAGTGGGAAAAGCACCTGCCTGGTGAGGTCCTGAGTTTTATTCCTAGATCCAAAAAAAGATATAAATTTAATTAAACAGCTAAGTTGCTAACATTATGTCTTCATTTAAACATCAATGACCCAATGATAATTTTATTGTTTGAATTGTAAAATAATTTCATATCTGTGAACCAAGCTCCTCTTGGGAGGGAAGAGGCTTGACAAGGTATCATATGTTGATTTGTAACTAAGCCAGTTTTTACATTTGGACCCAAGATTAATGTTTAATTTGGATAGATGAAAGATGCATACCTTCATAAGTAATGGAGCATTTGTCAAATTTAAAACTTTTTAAAAACTTAGGTATACAACTTAGTAGTAACACATAGAGTTCTTCAAAATATTTGTTTATATATCAACCATTCTAGCAGTATCAGTTTATTGTTGAGTTAAAAAAAATCCCTAACTTAAAACCCTTAGAATATCAACTAGAAGCTTAGAATTTACCCAAACTCACATGCGAGGGTTCTTCTGACTCGGATGCCCTTGGAAAGGCCCACTTCTGTGTCTGTCTGGCCAATTAGGTGGTTCTGTGGCTCTTAGCTGAGCTTCCTGGTAGGTAGGCTAGTCCAGGCTAGTCCAGGCTAGTTCAGGTGTGTCCTTGCGGGGAAGGCTGCAGCAGGGAAGAGGCAGGCACTAGTGAGCACTGGAAGTACAGCAGGCCTATATAGTCCTGTGGCTGGAATTAGAAAAATGTTACTTTCTTTGCATTTTCTTGGCCAAGAAAATCATAAAGGTTAATAAAATATATTCCCTCCCTTGATAGGAAGGACCACAAAGGAGCATCCAAAGTGGAAGATACAGGGAAGGATGAATAGTTAATGACTATTCTTGTAGTGATTCTTCTCTTCTACGAAAGACTGTAATTGGGACTTAGGATCCTAGTTTTCACCTTCCTCCCATACTGGGGAATGGGTTGCATCTCCAGCCTCTTTAATTTTTTTTTTTTTTTTATTTTGAGACAGTGTCTTGCTTAGTTGCTTAGTCTGTGCTCAAATTTGCAATCCTACTATCAGAGCCTCCCAAAGTGCTGGAACTTCAGATGTGTACTGCCTTGTCAGATTTAAGACGCTGTTTTATGCCTCTTGACCAGGGTTGTATTCATTGTATCAGTTGTTCTTCCTAATCACACATACTATGAGCCTGGGCATTTATAAAGAAAAACATTTTTACCTTAGGTTATGTCTTGGTCCTTAAGCACTGACCCATATAGCTGCTGTGAATTCATGTAGTTCTTTATCCATTGAGAATTTTGCAGTTCTTTAGAAAGTTTAGAGCAACAGATTTGGAAAAAAAACCCCACAATGTATGGTACTTTCAGATGCTGTCATGGTAGAGAATTCATTGAAGGCAGGGAAGGACGTTTTACACAGCTTTGACCAGCTCAGGTAACCAGAGTGAAATACCAGAATTAAAGTTACTGTAGTTATCAGGGCATTCACTTCACACTGTATATCCTGCAAATGTTAGCATTTCTTTTTGGAAAGCAAGCTATAAAATACCATAATAAAACTTCAGAGTGTTTTTACCCACATTGAAAGTTTTAAAAGCGCCTACTTGTTGTTGTCCTCATTTTTGTGGACCTGGAAATAGAAGAGAAAGAAAAGCTGTCAGTGAGTTGTGGCAGCTTCAGGCTGCCCTGTTTGTTTGTCCCCAGATCTCTGCATGCCAGTTCCAAAGTAACCGCCTGCCAGAATGAGTTTTGGAAAAAAATAACATATTTCGTATATGACATATGTTTGAAATTAGCAGGAAGTACAGCCAAGATTTAGAAATTAACAAGGAAAAAGTTATTTCTGAAAATATTTAAGAGCCAAAGAGGAGTGTTTGGCTTAAAACATTAGGGTATTTATTATTTAGTGAATTAAATTTTAAAAAATCTCAGAAGGAGCAGCACATTTCTTTCTTTGAATGCATATAAATAATTCTTGTTAAAAATCCTTTCATCACAAATTAATAATTTAAATGTACCATGAATAAAATAATCTGTTTATCTGGTGAATTAGATAAATAGATAGATAGATGTATCTAGATTATAGATATATCTAGGTCTACCTATATCTATATATCTATAGATTATATATAATTACATATATTATTTTGTTTTGAGATTGAGTCATGCCCCTCTATTTTTTTCCATATGTGGAAACTGACTTACTATTGATCTGGTACCTTTAAGACAGATAGGCATAATCGAAAGGCCCCAGAATAAGAATCAAGTCTTCCCTTTCTAATATGGGGCATTGCTTGGACCTGATTTCTTTATAAGTAGTCTGTCATTTCTAGATTAAATGTGGAATTTTCTTCTCTAGCAACTCATTTCTTTTAATTTGACTCAAGGTAGGGACAGTCACTAGGCTGCTCTGTATAAGGCAGTGAATGCTAAGAAGGGATACAGGAGATTTGCAAACCAGTCTCTGACCACAGGAGACTTAAAATCTAATTGAGGAGAACAGGACTTCTTTGTGAAAGGTATCACTCCTGGCAGGGTCCCATGCATGTGAATGTGCATTCTTTTAGAGTTCTAGAACACTAGAGAAGAGGCTTAGGAATCTCTGAGTTTGTTGATTTCATGGTTCCTATCTGTGCTCATGGAAATGAGGACATATGTGTTTTCAGCTTAGCTCAAAATTATGCATTTTGAATAGGCTTCGATAAACTAGAAGACAGTCTGTTCTGTCACTGCAGTGTTTTGCAGTGTCTTTCTCGTTTGTTTCTTTGCATTATCAGAAGATGGAGTGTTACCAAAGAGGTGTTAGCTTGCCCTAAGCCTCTGGCCCTGAAATAAAGATGCTTGTTCCGAGAGGCTGCCTCTTGTTTCTTCATTAATTCTAAACATCCTGCATTGTTGAGATGGATTCCAGCAGCAATGAATCAGACTAATGGCTAGAATTATGAAGGTCCTAAATGTCCACTAGCGAAGAGGTGAGCCACGAGTGCAGGTAGCTTGTTTATAGGCAAGGGAATTCCAGATGCTAAAAACTAACCTTGGGCCGTCCTGATGGTGACACATAGTGAAGAAGAAATACTAACCGTGATCCCTCTGGGAAGGAATCTTGAAGATCATTTTTTGTTTTTCTTGATAATACCACTCATCAGACTCTTTAGTGCTGAAATGTCTTAACTGTAAAATACCTTTCAAAATTTATCAGAGAATGAAATGAAATGAAAAAATACATTGAAAAGTGCCCTTAAACATAAAATGCTGTAGATATACAGTGGATTTTATAATTCAAGTGTAATCCAGATAAATTTGCACTGGCTCGAAGGCCGGGGGCCAGACTTAGCCAGTGTTTCCTCTGAAATAGCTCTCAGCGCACCTTGTGCTCATGAATTCACATTCTCGAAGAGCATTCTATCTACAGGAAAATTAATAGAATAGCTGAAAAGCCAGATGGAAAGTGACAGATGATGTGAGAAAATTATTAGCAATGATTTAGAGAATCAAGGGGTCACTTTTTGCTAGAGGCATTTGCAGAGGTTTGTGAGGCAAGACTTTGGCAGGCAATTTGTAGTGGGCCCAGAGAACAAGGTGAAGATGGCAAGGGGAGGTAGAACATTCTATGCATGGGATTGATGGAAATGGAGACAAGTAATGAAGGTGGTGAATGGTGAAAGCAGACTCTTGAAAATCAAAAGAAAAAGAAATCGGTTTATTGTAGCAGCAGTCCTGACATCCCTCCTTTGGGAGATGTAAGAATGGGGCTTAAGAGTGAAGGAAAGAAAAAGGTACAAGAACAGATGCAAACTGTGATAAGATGTGAGAGAAAGGGAGTCCAAGACGATGGGTGAGGAGTGTCAAAACATAAAACACAGCTCAAAGAAACTTTAAGAAATTGAGTCTGTTCCCTGGCCTGGCAGGGGACATGCACCAGTGACAAATTCACCGAGTATACCTAGAAAGGGGGTATGTCATGAAGGGGATAAAAGTGAAAACTGAAAGCTAGCACTTTGGGGAGAATAGTTCTCTGGTCCGTGCATAGTTGATTAAAACAATTCCTGTCATTTATTGGTCAGCAAAGAAACTTTAATTAGTTTAGAATGTTTGCGAACCCCGCGGTTATTCAGAGTTTGTGGCCCTTTATCAGCTGCAGGGCCTTGGAAGCTGTCGTGAGGAATTAGGACCTCCAATTTTGGTATTTCCTAGGCAAACGGAAAATTTCTCTTTACTTGAGTTAGGCGGAGAAAAGATGAACGAGTACATTGGTATGGATAGGAATATGACTCTGGCTTTTCCCTTGGTTTTTCTGGCCTCATGATACATATTTTGGGTTCTAAGAAATTACCTTAGAGATGACCACTGTTAAATTCTCTGTTCCCTAGATTATTTTTAAGATAGGTTTATTGAAATATAACTAACATACTATATAATTCATTCAGTGTATATCATTAAATATGTTTTAGTATATTCCTTGATGTATAGAGCCATCACCAGTTGATTTTAGGATATCTTTATTGTCTGAAAAACTGTTTCCTTTAGCTATCTTATCTTACCTCCCTATAATTAGATGGTGATTAGTATGTCCATCACCATGTGAAACCATCACTGGTCAATTTTAAATCTTTTTCGTCACCTCAGGAACTTAACTTCCTTTAGCTGTCACTTTCTTCTCTCCCCCTTTCTTCCCCAGGCCCTGGGCAACCACTTACCTACTTTCTACATACAGACTTTAATACAAATAGAGTTCTATCTATTATTTTGTGACCAGTTTCTTTCAATCGTGTTTTCAAGGATCATCCATGTATTGGTTCTTTACATAGCTGAATAATACTCTGCCATGTGGATAAATGCCCTTTGTTTATCTATTCATCAGTTGGTGGATATTTACATTATTTCCATCCCTTGGCCACTATGAGTAATGCTGCTATCACATACAATTTCTTGTGTGAATATATCTTTTTACTTGTCTTGGCTGTATACATAGGTACTAGGTCATCTGTATAACTATGTTTAACTGTTTGAGTACCTGTAAGATTTTTTTTCCAAAATGACAACCATTTTACATTCCCAGCAGTGTATGAGACTTCCAGTTCTCCACATCTCTGGGCATTACTGTTTATTATCTGATTTTTTTTCAATATCAGATTTATCATTTTATTATAGTACATAGTTTTCATAGGGAAAGCAACATACATACACAAAATTATTATGTTTAAATGTATATAGAACAATATGTGCATTTTAAAGTTATACTTTTGAAACTAAAAGATGAAGTACAGTTTTTTACAACAAAGATAAAAGAAAGTGTGCAAGAGAATAATAGAGTCAATAATAAAAATACAACTCTTTATTCTTAATACAGCACATGAAAACTTTTTTTTGGAAAACTGTATCTTCTTTATCTGATTGTCCATGTCATCAAAATATGGATAAGTCAGTGCCATTTTGCTAGAAATTCACTTGGAAGGATTAACATTTTCCAGAGCAAATCCAAGTCATTGTCTTCCAAATTTTGATTCTTTTTTTTTTTTTTTTGTCTTTTTGAGACAGCGTCTCACCATGCAGTTTTGGCTGGCCTTGGGCTCACTTTGTAGCTCACTTTCAAGCCCAGTGTTGAACTTGCAATGAGCCTCCTGCCTCGATGTCCCAAGTGAACCCAACTTTTGACATGTGATACTGAGCTTCCTGGTTTTCACTTGGAAAATGTACTCTTATCGTCCTGCAAAGATCCCACTTCTGGCCACACTTCACTGACAATCCTCGAGTTTGTCAGCTTCTGAGTCCTCATGGAGAAGTGGTGTCTTAGTTGCCAGTTCCACAAACACGGGGCTTAGCATCAGCTCCAGTAGAGTAGTGGGTTGACCCCGCAGTGCTTCTGTGGCCCTGCGCCAGTACAACTCTGTGGGCATAGACTCTAACAGGGAGCCCAAGCACTCTGGCCAGACCAGAGTCAGCTTCTGACCAGTCAGTAGATTCTGAAGTTTTAAGTTTCTGTGACACATGTAGAGTGACAAAACAAGATCTGCTGAAGGTTTGGTACAAATCCTTTCTTCCCCCAAGAAAGCTCCTGTGATTGAACTCAGGGCCTTTGCAAAGAGTTACAATCCCAGCCTTTTTCCATTGTTTTATTTTGAAATAGAGTCTCACATAGTTGCCAAAGCTGGGCTCAAACTTGTAATTCTCCTGAGATTTTTGAGCCTTTGAGATTTTTGGAATACAGATGTATATCACTATGTCTGTCTACATGCAACTCCAAAAGAATTCATTAATTGCCCGGAGGAATAAAATCCAAGTATTTCTTTTTTTTAAAGTTATCTTTTCCTGTTAGTACGTGGTGATGATCCATAATGAATATCTGTATCTATGTCTATTATATCTCTGTATCTACATTTTAACACTTTTTATGTCACTTTCACCTCCCCTGCTTCCCCTTTCCCTCATCAGTGGATCCTCTTCCCTCCTCCAAAAGGTCTACTTCCGTGTTTCCTATCTTCTGTCTTCTATGTTGCACTTACAATCCAAGTGTCTTTTGAGATCCATGGAAAGGAATTCAAAGAAGAGGTATAACTGGGAAGCCTATCTTGAAGACACTATAATTGGATGATGAAGTCTTTTAATAGCAAAAATTCCCAAACTGCAGTAGTAGAAACCCTTTCCTCTTCACTTTCTAGTCTGATTTGCATCATGGTGACCACTTAACCTACAATTTTGTATTTGCCCTTATATACAACTCCTTGAGAAGCTTCTCCAGTTTTCTCTAATTTGCTACAGTCTTCAAGAGCTACTCAAATATGTTAGATCCTGTCTTATTGTTTTGTAGCGACCACAGTGGCAGCCACCAAGTCTGAGAATGTCATGTTTGCTGACTTTTTAACTCTCCCATTTAGTGGGTGTGAAATTGCATGTCACTGTGGTTTTGAGTGGCAGTTCCATCATAGCTAATGAGACTAAATCTTCTTTGAAGAAATGGCCACTCAGATCCTTTGTCTGTTTTAAAATTGGACTTTTTATTACTGAGTTTTAAGACTTCTTTATCAGATTCCTTATCAGTATATGGTTTACAAATACAATTGACTATTACTTGCAGTTTTGTCTAGTTAGTAAATCTGTATGTAACCCCGAATCAATTCCTGTGCTTCTGTGGCCATTCAAGGACATGTGGCTCTGCGGCCTGGCAAAGTGTTTGAGCCATTTGGTGTGTTCCCTGTAAAGCGGAACGGCTCCTCTCTCCGCCTTCTTACTTTAGCCCTCCTACTCTAACAGATGTCCATTTTTGTAGTCTGTTTTTCATATTTCGGTGTCTTGTTCATTTTGCTTTTTAAGGTAGCTCGCAAATGCAGCGTGTCAGTGCTGTCTAGTGTTCAGAAGCTCAAGAAGGCTGTGAAGTGCTTTGTGGAGAAAAGGTGTATGTTAGATCTAAGCTGTGTTAGGGCATGGGTTGTAAGTGCTATCGTCTGTTAGTTCAGTGTTCATGACTCACCAATATATATTAAATATCTTTAAACAAATACAAAACAAGGTTATATATTTATTGGTAAACAAAAATGTTTCAACCAGAGGCTCACAGGAACGTTAATTCTGTATTTCCTCTCGGGGCAATGATTTGGTAATTTCTAGGTCAGTGTTGCAGCAAATGTATTGGACACAATGAGAATCAACTCTGTTTTCTTCCATTCTGTGTATAGACCTTTTACTTTCCAAGTGATGTGCTTTGCAGCACAAAAGTTTTAAATTTTGATAAGCCACTTGTTCGTTTTTGTTGTATTGCTTATGTTTTTGATGTTATAACTAAAATTTTTTTGCCAGATCTGTAGTCATGAAGATTTGACCCTATGATTTTGTCTAAAAATTTTTTTACTGTTCTTACTCTTAGTTTTCTGATCCATTTTGAATTAATCTTTTTATATGGCATGATTTAAAGACCCAACTTTTTTATTTGTACATGGCTATCCAATTGTATAGCATTACTTGTTGAAAAGAATATATTTTTTCCTCATTGAATAGTCATTGTTGTTGAAAAATTAGCTGATCATAAATATAAGGATCTGTCCTACTCTCAGATCTATTCTATTGATTGTATGTCTCCTATGTCAGTGGCAGACTATCATGATTACTGTTACATTGTATTACAGTTACAGTTGTATCTATGTTTTAAAACTGAGAAGTGAACATTCTCCTGCTTTATTTTCCTTTTTAAAGATGAATTTTAGAATCAAATTATCAATTTCTATAAAGAAATATGGTGGGAATTGCATTGAATCTTTAGACCATTTGATGAATCATGCCATTTCAACAATGTGAGGTCTTTAAATCTGTGAATATGGTATGTTTCCCTAAATTATTATATATTATTTAATTTTTCATCTGTTAGGTAAGTTTTCAGAGTATAATTTTCTCAGAGTATTTATTATATTAGGTACATTCACAAGTATTTTATTCTTTCTATGATACTGCAAATGGTATGTAAAAACTATTTCCTCATTGTTTATTGCAGTCTATCCATTCTTTATTACTCGTAGTCTTTTTCATATGCTTTGTTGTTTATATATCTGAAACACTGTGAATATTGTTCCTTCTGCCTAGAAAGTCTTCCAATTCAAGACTGATGAATTAATTCTTACACACTTGGTGGTAATAGAAATCAGTGCAAGCATTATGGAAAATAATACAGAAAAAAATTAAAAATAGACCTACTGTATGAGCCAGCAATCCCATTTTGTGTATACATGCAAAACTATCTCTAAGAGATTGTTATATTTTCATACTCTTTGTAGTCTTATTTTTGTAGTCCAGATATGAAAACAGAAGTGTCAACTAATGAGTGAATAGGTAAATAAAATGTCACGTGGAACATTATTCAGTCTTAAAAACAAAGGAAATCCTGTCATTTGTGACAACATGGATGAACTTGATGTTATGTCCAGTGAAATAAACCAGGCACAGAAATAAATACTACATAATCTCAGTTGTATCTATGATCTAACAAAGTTGAAGTCTAAGAAACAGGGTGTAGAATGGTGGTTGCCAGTTGCTGAGGAAGATAGAAGATATGAGGTGTTGGTCAGAGGGTGGAAAGTTTCATTTATGCAGGATGAGTACATTCAGGAGATCTAACACACAGGATGTTGACAATCATTGTGTGTATGAGTTATATTAGCTCATTGTAGTAATTATTTCACAATGTATACACACTACCCTAAATATACATAATTTTTGTGAATTATACTTTAATAAAGGTGGGGAAAAAGAGTTTTTCCTTTATAAAGTATTCTGCATTTCTTTTCACTAAAAGGAAAGCAAGAAACCAACAAGTAAGCACAAAGGAATTGGGAGTTGATTGGTTTTATTTATTAAATTTGAGGATAGGCTAACACCCAAATACTTGAGGGTAGCCTAGCTCAGTGGTTAAGAGGCTTGAATGTTTTAACTGGATGTACTTGGGTCTAAATCACAGTTCTGCCATCAACTTTGACATCACCTGTGATTTGGGACATTACCTGATTTCTCCAAACCTTTTTTTTGGGAGAATTTTAATTGAATTTTGGAGACTGAAATTGAATGAGGGCAATGGGTGTAACTTTTTGCATTAATTTAGTTATTTTATAGGCTTGGTAGGAGAATTATACGTGTTAATATGGGTATTGTTCCTAGACTGGTGAAGTTCTTTATTATTTTTATGTCTGGTTTAAAACCATGCTATATTCATCAATCTATTAGACTCTCATAGACAGTGTGTTATGCATACTTGTTACTAGCAAAGCTGTGGTGACAGTGGTGGTGGCAATAGTGATGGGAGTGTTGTAGCTTGAACTCAGTGCTGAAGGAAGACATCAAATGACTTTCTTTCCTAGTGAAAATATCAGGGTAAGATCAAATTACTGGATTAGAAGTCAAATGTCAAGCTTTTCTGTCCATCCTCTGAGAGCTGACTTATTGGAAAGAACTGCTCTTTCATTGAATGCACTTTTGTGTTGCAATTACTTGATTTTTTGTAGTCAGCTGTAGTGAGAATTCAAATAGATGTTACTAATATCTGTAGACTTTAAATGCTTTGAGATCTGATTCGCTTTTCATGAATACTTTAGTACCTCGTGTTACCATGAACAAAATGAGATTAAAATGTATGATGATTTAAGAATCCTAGATGTAAAATTCTTAGAATATTTGCGAAAGCGTATGATTAGAGAGTGCATAGGAACTTGGTAAATATACCCTTTTAAAAATAAAGATAACTTTTCTTTCATAGTTTTAATAATCATCTAATTTTTCAATAAACTGAAGACCTAAGATGTTCTGTGTCTTTATTTAAATGAGCAAGTTGCTACAAAAATTATAACCAATTATGCTGACTTATAAGATCTATTTGATTTACACTGACCAGGTATAATTTATAACAAGAATTACCAAAACTGACTTTTCCTAGTCTTGGGACAGCAAACCACAAGACTGCACCAAAATGGATCTTATGTATTACAAATGTTACAGAAAATGTAACAGAAATGTAACAGAAATAATCTAAAACAATTTTGTTCCTGGCATCAAATTTCAAAATATTGTTTCAAATGTATTCCTGAGTTCTGTAAATAAATGTAAGTCAACGTTTGCCTACCATTAGTTTTTTTTTAATGAAAAAAGAACAAAATGATGGTAGAGAATTTTAAAACAACATAATATGGTACTAGCCTCCTACCTCTGTGGTTGACTATAGTCCTGTGGGCTGAGATGATGGGCTATATTTATGAAAATCTGTTGAGACTACAGTTTCCTAGAGTTTGATGTCATTGAAATCTTGACTCTTTCCAATTGGCTTTTATATTTGTGAAGTTCAGTCATTCCTTTTCCTGATACTCAACTCTTATGTGTACATTGTCTAGTTTAAGTCCTCTCAAGATGTTCTGATTCACTTGGACATCATTTCCTACAACATTCTACTCTTGTCCAAAGACTCATTTTACAACAATGAGTTTAGGTCACTTGTGAGTGTAAATGTTTGTGTGCCTAGTGCCATTTTTCAGTGAGAACTTGATTGTTTGCTTTTGTCTTATAGTAATTCTTGCACCCTGGAGCAACTCTGGAGTTTTTATAATATAAAATTCATTTGTTCTTTTTTTTCATGCATGCATACATTTACCCATTCATACAATTCTCCCCCCAAAAAGTAGTGTTTGCTGCATACTCCAACCTATGCATCTGCAGGGCTCCTAAGATACTTTGATAAATGAGAGAGAAAAACCTGTTTTGTTTATTCCTAGGGCCATGTCTCACAGTCTATAAATGTTATGATGTTAGGGATTTCATTTGTTTCATTCAACCTCACACATCCTGCACCAATATAGTGACTGAATAAGTAATTTCTTTTTCTTTTTTTTTTTTAAGACTTTCTTTCTTTCTTTCTTTTTTTTTTTTTTTTTTAAATCGGTACCAGGGATCGAACTCAAGACTGAGTGCTTGCAAGGCAGGCACTTATGCCACTGAGCTAAATCCCCAGCCCAATAAGTAATTTCTTGATTGAATGACTGGAGGGTTTTGGGACAGTTATTCAATTTTATTTATTTTAAAGAACTGAAAAGGCAACACAATTATTGTTAACTTATTAAGAAGAAGGACAATTGGAGCCTAAAATGAAAATAACTTTATCCATCCTCATTTGTTAAACCCTACAGCTATTTTCAGTGAAACACTCAGTGAAGAATATTAGAGCTGGGAGTGTCTTAGTAAAGTCAACTGATAGCAACTCCTCTTTTCTAATGAGCCAAGGAAGACTGAGAGAATCACTCAAGGTGCCACAGTTATCATAAAATGGACTTAAGGCTACAGTCTGAGTTTTAGCCATACTTTTGATCAGCATCGTGTACCATGACTCTGTGTGAAGATTTACCTTAAAGTAATACTTTTTATTTTACACATAGTGCTTTAGACACCAAGGCAAAATTGTATCACTCTAGATAAAAAATCTTAATCTCTGAGAGAGTTCTGTAAGGAAATCGGTATAATCAAAGTAGGTAGATGTTAGTTGGCATCACATATCAGGAAAAAAATAACTTAAGTTGGCCAAATCCTACAGCTTATACTGTCTCTTGCATGAAAATGTGTTGGGAGTTTGACATGTGTGGCAACCAACCCTCGAAAAAATGAGTCACGCCTCCTCCTACTCTGCAACTGTCAGTGCTGGCTGCTGGCAAAAGGCTGGAAACACTGCAGTCATGTGGGTTGGCTTGCTGGAGCGAAGAACCATGATCCAGGGAAGGCAACTTCAGAAGAGTGTAGGAACAAAATGGGAAAAGTGACACACCACATAATGGGTCTGACTGTTGGATATAGAATCTAAGGAAGAATGAGACTAATCTAAACATTTTCTAAAATCTGCATGCTTCAGTTTCTGCAAAGAGAAAATAGAGGTACAATTTAAAAGATACTGGAATAGGAGGTTTTGGAGTGGGTCTGTGTTATAAGAATCAATAAATGAGACCAAGAAGGTAGAATAGGAATGGGACAGGCAAATTAGTTCTAGACAGAAATTTGTGGAACAAGGTAGCATTTCTTTTTGGAAATAGTGGCTTAGAGTCAGCTTTTCTTGCATGATATCTTGGGAGAGTGCCTGATCTTCCTCTCTGGCCAGAGAGAATACACTTATTCCACTCTTGCTGCTTACTGGGCATACTTTGGGACTGTGGTCACCAAGTTTCCTTCTGTTCTAGAATAGGGTTTTTGTAGAGGGATTTCTGGCAAATAACTGAGATAAGACTAGAGTATTATGAGAACTGATCTCAGAATAAGACTTCCATAACTAGTGATTAATGAAATCACATTGGAATCTTGGTGAAAGGTAGAGATAAACAGTTTTTATTTGTACATATTTGTGGTACATAGTGCTTACACTAATTGTGTAGAATGTGCAGTATATATAACACATCTTTTTTTGTCTCCTTCTCCTCCCTCTTCATTCCAACTTGTATTCCCCTTCCCATTTGTGAAGGCTCTATTTCCATTCTCCCTTCGGTTCTTGTTTTGAAAATCCCTAGCCTTTCCTTCCTTCCTTCCCTCCTCCATCTCTTATTCCCTTTCCCATTTAAAAGGATCTCCCTACTTCCTGTTACTGTCTTTTATTTTGCTCTGTATTTATTTATATTTTAGTGCATCCATTTAATTTAGGGATTTTTTTCTTTCTTTTTGTTCTTTTTGGTTGTACCGGGGATTGAACTCACAACCTCGCACTTGCCAGGCAGGCAATTATACTGCTGAGCTATATCCCCAGCCATAAAGTAAGGATTTTTGAAAGCATAAAAGAAAAGAAAAAGGAATATAAATGAAAGCTGTCCACAAAGATGTTTAAAGCATATCACAGACACAAGTAGCAATGGCAGTGCATTGTGGTAAGTGGGAATACTGGTGTGAACATCCAAAATGCAGCTTCTATTCATATGCAGAGTAAGTTGACTTCTGACTGGGGAGAGAGCGTGAATTTCTGAGTACATTAAAAGCAAAGAAATCAAATTATAAAACTGGACAGATAGTGTAAAAGTCCAGTTCATCATTCTGTGTGAACTTTTAGTGTTTATAATTACTTTCAGATACTTTGTTTGCTTTTTCTTGGTCAAAATATGGCAATAAGCTTTATTTTATTCTTATATCATAGGGGAGGAAACTGAGCTTTAGAGTCACAGACAGTGAAGCTGGAGTTATTTCTTCAAATTCTGCCTTTTCCCTTCTGAACTGTACAGCTGCATTCATGTCAAGTATGTGCATTATTCTGGGGAATTTTATCTAGGGCCAGTACTCTCTTCATTATTGCTGTGTCCTCTGTGCCTAGTCAAATGCCTGGTTTATGCTAGGCATTCAGGAAAAGTGTTTATAGGAAGAATGAGCAACAACAACAACAACAAGAAAACAAGAAACAACAGTGATGATGTGAATTTTACAATGATGTAAGGTATTTGTCCCAGTGCACTATACTCTTAAAGAGAGTGTCTTTTTACCTGTCAATAGTATTAACTACTCAACCCTCTCCTAATCCAGAATTCAACTAGTGCCTGCTCAAATTTTGGATTAAATCTTACACTGTATTAAACACTAAACCACGTCATGGATCAATATCATTCATCCTATATTAAACAACGCTGAAGTCAAACACTTACCAGTTGTCCTAGTTACTTTCTTGTTGCTGGGACAAATACCAGACGAGCATAAGCTGAAGGAGGAAAAGTTTATTTTTACTCACAGTTTGTAGAGGTTTTAGCCAATAGTCAGCTGGCTGCAATGCAGGGCAGCATGGCAGAAGGGCATGGCGGAGGAGAAACAGTCCATGGCATGGCAGGGAGGGAGCTTCCAGCTGCAGGCCTTCTTTTTCCTTTTTATTCCTTTTGGCTACAAACCTATTATATTAGTTGGTGCCACCCACACCCAGGGCCTTCCCATTGTCCACAACTAGAACTATGCTAAACCAAATCCAGTGAACTAATCCAGTTATCACAGCCTTAATGCAGTACAACACACTCGTGATCCAGCCACCTCTCAAAAGCCAATGTAGAGCTGAGGGTGATCTGGCTGTGACATCTGTCACCCCCTAGATTGTCAGGTTGATTCAGATGATCTGGCTGGCTAGGCGGGTGTATGCTTCATCCTTCAATGCTCCACATGTGTCCCTTCCAAAACTGTGTGTTCTGCTGAAGAGGATGACCACCCCCGATAGAGGAGGTCTATTCCTTGGTCAAGGGTTTAAGAGTAACTGTGCTCTCCTGCTGGAACCTCCGAACAAGCTCCCCAAAGCCCCACCTGTGAGTGCATGAGACTTTGGGGGGCATCTAGGTATAAGCCATAACACCAATCCAAAATACTTCTTCTCTCATCTTTTTCCATAAAATGAGTGGTACTTTTTTTTATTCATACCTTTTTTCTTTGTTTGCATCAAGAATCCCTTAATAATATTGTCTAGAAATACTTTTTAATTTGCATTTTAAAGGTGATTGTCTTGAAATCTTGGGAAAAGGCAGCTTATTTTTTACTTTCTTTTTGTCTCCCACAATTCTAAGTACTTAACTGGTTCTCAATAAGTACCTGCTGATGAAGTAATTTCTGAAAAGAAAGTGAATTATTCTAGTTAATTTTGTTTTTGTCTGTCACTGCATAATAGAAGTTGTATATGCCATAGAAGTATGGCTTAATTTGTCATGAAATGAACCTGGTTTTAGTATCAGGTACACCTAGGTTTTCACTCTTGTCTGGCACTTAAATCGGACTTTGGTAAGTTTTACATTACTCAGAGCTTCAGTTTCATCACTTCTGTGTGAGGATAAATCATGCTTATCTTCTAGAGTTATCATAATAATTACACAAGCTAATAGATTACAGATCACTAGAGTGATGTATAGTTATAGCAGGCCTTCTACATTCCTGCTGCTCTACCTTTAATATTCTAGGGGGAAAGACTAGTTTTAAAGTTACCTCCCACATTTATAAGATGTATGGTTCTGGACAAATACCTCAGCTTCTCCAAATTCACTCTTCTACAAAATGACATCACAAGAGAAGGTCAAATGTAATAGTTAATGAGAATGAATTTTGTTAACTGTAAATCCTATCCAAATAAGAGATTGTTTCTCTCATCTGTATTTTATTGGTCATGATAAGACACTGAAAAAGGAGATTTGTTTTAATTTTCTCTCTTTTTTCAGTAGAAGAAATTTGTCCAGTACCTTAAAGGTTTTCCAAGCCAGCTTAAATTTAAGGGACCTAATCTCAAAGTAGAGTATCGTCCCTTTTCTCCTGTCCACAGAATTCTAATTATGATGGAAAGCTATTTATTTGTATATATTACTTAATACAAATGTTTAATATTTGTTTATTGTTTATAGCGAATACCAGCCTTTCTGGTGCTAGATAAATTATAATTAATTTTTTGACATCATTCCAGAACAACTATTTCTGTCCCTTTTACTAGATGTTTGGAAAAAGTGATATTTTATTTGATTATAGTATTAAACACATCTTAACAGCAAATAGCCACCAGATATGTTTCCAAACACATATATTTGTAAGCTTTAACTTCAAAAAAGGCATAAGTGTAGTACTCAAATAGTAATTCATGGGAGACATATATAAGGGATTATAGGCAAAGTTTTTCCAGGACATAAATGCAAGGTTGGTTGTAGGCTTGGCTATGGTGTTTTTCTCAAATGGCCACGTGAATGTTTGGTTTCCATTTCTGAATTTCCAGAATCTCCTTGGTTAGATTTATTTTTTCATGTGGAACCATTAATCAAGATAAATTCCATCACAACTGTTGCCACACATTTCTTGCCATGTGCTGTAATAGTTTACTCAGAGCCTACTTCAAAGGACTATAATTTCAGCTTTTCATCATTTTAGTATTTTGTCTGTCATCCTGGCAATATTTGATGCCTTTTTTATCCTTCAGGTTTTTTTCACTGTATAAACTATTAATAATATGAGAACGCATGTGTCTATCTTAGGCTCTCATTGCTGTCTTGCTCACACTGCTAGTTTTGCATGCAGCCCACAGTAAATTCAGTGTTGATGGTCTAAGTAAGTTATTGAAAAGCCAGATGTGATCGGACAGATTCATAAAATGTAGGCAGAGTGTACACTGCTGCATATATCCTTCTTTCTCCTTCCTCTACACCCACATAAAAGGCAGTGTTTGCATATATACATGTTATAAGGGAGAAGTCCTGGCCATACATAAATAAACTGATAAAGTCTGAGTCTCACAGCACTTACCCGACACTGAGTTTCAATTCATGAATCAGCTGTAGTGAACTATAAATAAATGGCCACGGGCTCATCACTGTGCCACTTATGGACCTTTTCCAGTGATCGGTTTTTAATCTAAAAATAGAGGCCAGTGGGCTGTTTCAAATATTTCATGTCAAGGGAGTAACTATCCATAATCGGCTACCCCCCCCCTTTTTTTTTCTTGTATCAGGACTCATTGTTAATGCATACTGGTTAATAAAAATGGTTGGCTACAGGATTTCTAGGTTGTAGTTTTATCTTAGATGCCAGAGCAAAAAAAAAAAAAAAACTATAACCTCCTTGTACTGCTGATTTTTGTATTCCTATATTCTTGTTTATTAATTTTCTGCATGACTCACGGCAAAAAAAAAAAAAAAAACTAATGTCAGCTGGTTAGCTGTTGGTGTGTTTTCTGTGGACCCCATTCCATTTTTCATAATTTAATTTTTTTCCAGAGCTGAGGACTGAACCTAGGACCTTGCACATACTAGGCAAGCACTCTAACATTGAGCTAAGTCTCAGCCCTATTATTTGTACTTTTTTTCTTGTGCAGTGTATTTATCAGAATTATTTTGGTTGTGGCAGAAATTCAAATGGAATTGACTTAAGCAGAAAGGGAACTGATTGTTTTCCCACGAAGAACAGGGCTTGGAGAGCAGACACATGACCTCCATTTGTTACAAAGGAGAATGTTCTTTTTCTTTTTGGAACGGACTCTTTCAGGTCTTTCCATGGGTTCTGAAGAGTGTTTGTGTCAGAATACCTTGTCTTTCAAATTTTCAGACAGAAGAAACAGATGTCAGTGGGAGAAAGATTTTCCTTACTTCCTTCTGTGGGAAGAAACAGATCTTCCTTCCATGTTGTATCAAAGGCCATGTGGGGCTTAATAAGTTTATTAGATGTGGTTTGTAAAGGCAAAAAGTTACATTCCTTGCCCCTTTTATAAAAATGATATAATCAAAATTATAAAAGATATGCACAATACTTTGTAGTTACATTTGATTTATACCTTTCAGAATTGTGTTTCTCATTGTTTCATGAGCAATTCTAAAATCTCCTTATGTAGTTGTGTATTTCTTTAAAAAATATTATTTGAAGAAAGCAGTAAGTTTGGTGTTGGATACACATCTATACTCTTTTATTCTCCTATTATACTCATTTATACTCTCCTACCCTCTTTTCCTCTCATAAGACTTTTGGGTTCTGTCACAATATTTTCTGGTTCCTGATGATAGCCTGACAGATGGGAAATCTACCACAAGCTTTTCTCCCAAAGGTTCAGCATCCTTCAACAAGGAGAAGGCTTTTGACTGTTTTATAGAGTTTCTGGTGTTAAGATGTCCCTAATCACTGCCCTCATTGGGCTTTGGAGTCACCATCTGTGTCTCCACACTGGAGAACCTTCTAGTCTGGACAGCTATTCACTGAAAAGGCTCTTATTTGCTCTGTAGATTACAACTGCTTCGGTCTGAAACTTCAGGTGTTCTCAGGCAGGATTCCCTTTCTAGTCTCTTGTGCGGCTGGGGTTTTTACATTAACTTAAGTAGGGATTTTAATACAATTGAAGGGTGGAGAATTAGTGTGCAGGATATGGTTAGGCCACTTTGAATGGGATTTCCCCTTTTTTTCCTTGTCTTTTGGCTGCAGAAGACTGAGGAAGAATGTACTGCTTGAAATGGGAGTCCAGAAAATGAGGTGTGACAATCACAGCTCAGGTCTGTGCTTTTCATGTGACCCATGGGCCTGGCCCCACAGGGTCTGAGACAGGGAGGGAGGATGTCTAGGCAAACCCAAGGGACAGCCGTTTCCAGGAGCTGCTCCTTGAGACACACGGGCACCCTCTTCTCTGCTCAGTCCTCTGGTGGTAAGAGGTGCCGGAGGTGGGGAAGCAATGCTGCCTCTCACTTCTGCGAAACAGACATGGCTGTTTGAGCACACTGAGGCTTCTGGGGAAAATGAGTGTCATTTTGTTCCCAAGCTTTTGCTAG
This sequence comes from Dolichotis patagonum, assembly GCA_004027295.1. Lineage (NCBI taxonomy): Eukaryota > Metazoa > Chordata > Mammalia > Rodentia > Caviidae > Dolichotis > Dolichotis patagonum. The sequence continues at coordinate 93,247 of PVJX010003042.1, read as the reverse complement.
CAGCTTTGAGAGCCACAGGAGGTAGCATTTTCATGCTGACATCGACATCTTCCTGGTTCTGTAAAATGTGACTACAGTGATTTTCCAGGAGCAGGCCTCAGGGAAAGGGGCTTGGGTGAGAGCTTGGTGGAACCCCGGTGGTAATAGGGAGGATTATTCATGAGCTCCTGTAAGAGTCACTGGAGTGACTCCTGGGAATGACTAAGACTGAGATCCGGTGTGAACAATCTGAGCCAACAGTAAATAGTTACTGTTTTTCAGCTGGCTGCAGTTACAGTTGGTGAGGCCTGGCCGAACTGTTCACCATGCTCAGAGTTGACTTCATTATCCTTTGGAGTAGATGTTATAAGAATTGATGCAAATATCTTGAGGGCAAAAATAAAATAAATGCAGAATTACTATTGTGACCTTGTTTCTCAGGTAAATTTTGCTAAAAACCAAATGAATATACATCTTAAATACATACATAAGTATATAATACACACTTTATAAAAGAGAGAGAGGTGGGGGTGAGCATGTGCGCCTGTGAGAAAGAGAGCAGAAGGGAGAGAGAGGAAAGAGGAAAGGGGAGAGAAAGACTGTTGATTTAAAGACTAGTTGACCATAGAACGATGTTAAACGCAGGTGATTTTGATGTACTTTCAAAATACTGCTGTTTAATAGACTTGTGGTACAGTCACCGTGTGATTTTCCCTGAGGGAGATAAGCCCTGTGCATCCCACCAACTGCTCTGTAATTCCTGGGAGTGTCGCTGAAGTGAGCCACATGCCCAAGCCTGTCACGTGACTGGGCGCTGGGGAAGAAGAAATTATTTTTGCTGTTTTTCCATTGAGCTGAGTTAAGGTCATTGTCTCTAACACCAGTCTCAATTATTTTTTTTCTGAGTGAGAATTATTAATAAAATGCAATGACATCTACGTACTCCATAAATGCATTTACTTTGTCCAATTTAGATATTTAACTTCCTGTAAGCACTTGACTTGTTTTTACAAACAGATCTGTACTAACCCATGTCACTGCAGCTCTTTCTACACATTCTTGGGTTCCAGTTTAGTCGGCCTATTAACCACAGTCCTTTTGAAGACGATTGTACAATCTGAGCAATGTCATCTTCATTATTTACTAGGGAAACTCCATGAAAATATGATATATTTTTTCCATGGTGGCCTGGAGTTTGAGTTTGGACACAATGAACTAGTTTTTATTCCATTGGCTGTGAATATATTTATGTGATTCTTTTGGTTAAATATTCCAGGGATTTATATAACCAGAGCCAAGGCAAAGCTTTCCTTTCTTGAAGGACATCCTCTAGGGATAGTAATATTTATGTGTTAGCTTATTCTCCTTTCTGCTTTGGTAGTATGCAGACAGCCATGAGAAATGGTGGTTTGGTTTTTTTTGAAGGATCAGATGTCATTCTTTTTAAATCGTCAGAGCCACCTCCTGCAGAACTTTGGATCCTTTACTTACCTTGAATTTCCCATTGATATTTCAGTTAACTATAACTAGGTCAAACAAAGCTGACTGGGTCTAGACAGGACTTCAGTTTTTCCCTCCCTTGGCACGCTTACTTTAAAAATGTCATTGAAGGTTATTTCTAGGCCTTTTTCTGTTTCTTCAAGCGTGAGAGCATATGTGTCTTTTACAAGATATAAAAATAAATAGGAATGAAAAACAAATACATCTAGTGAAGTCTGGAAGTCATTCAAACCCAGAGAGCTTGACATAAGAAACCTAAACCTTTCCTCCTATGTTCAGAGATTTTTGCTCATGATAAAATGTGGCTTCCTATTTATAAAGCCAATACAGTATTTGAAAATCAGCTGTGTTTGGGTGATACAAGTTGAAATGATTAAAAAATATAGTCATATAAAATCTTATTTAAATCTATGACTACAATATTATAATATCCCTTGGTGAAATACACTTGAATAAATGGTTCCCAGTGAAACATTACTTTAGCAGATAATAAATACTTTCCTCGATATTAAAATATTAACATTTTATTTATCCATCTATATTATTTCAGATAAAATATATGCTCTAATTTTGCTCAAATTCATTATTTGATGTGTCAGTAAACACAAGTCTTGGAAGGTGTAAGCAAATACTAAGTCAGCCCCGCAGTAGATATAAACAAATAAAATGGCCTCCCATTCCTTCACCTCCATCCCCAACCCAACACTGATCTCTCATTAATTGTTTTCTGTTTCTGGGAATCTGGACATTTCTTACAAATGCAGTCATATAATTTGTGTGAGATTTTGTCATGGCTGGCTTCTTTAATTTAGCATAGTATTAGCAAGATTCCTCTTGGTTGTGGCATTTTTCACTGTGTCATTTCTTTGTATTACTTGTATTCCCTTTTATGGGTATAGTCACCCCTTATAAGTGGTATCACTTGCCAACATTTCAGTTGCTCCAAAAATATGAAACGGAAATTCTGAAAGTATGCAACTCATCATCCCATGCTATTCTGAATAGCCTGGATGAACTCTCACGCCGCTTCACCCCGCCCCACTTTGCCCTTCCTGCCATGTGTCGCATCCAAGCTGTGTGCTGCATTGCTCCGGCTCCCTTGGCGACCATCTTGGTTACCAGATTGACTTGTGGCACCATAGTGGTTGTCTCTTAGTAATGCTTATTTTATTTACTAATAATGGGCCCAGAACACAAAAATAATAATGCTAGCAACTAAGATATGCAAAGAGGATAGGTAAAATGCTTCATTTAAATGAAACGATGAAAGATTTTTACTTAATAAGAAAAGAAGGAACCATATGGTGAGATCAGCGATAATCTTATGTCATTCACCTTGCTTTAGTGTATCGCATATGTACTGTATTATCTCATGATAATACCGTGATTTTTTTGAGACAGGGTCTCACCGTGTAGCTCAGACTGGACTTAAACTCACTATGTGGCTTAGGTTGGCCTTAAACTCATGATGATCCTCTTTCCTCAGCCTCAGAGTGTTGACATTACAGGCATGTGCCACCATGCCTGGCCACAAGCCTTCCTTCACATAATTTTTTTTATTTTGAAAAATAAACAATAAAAACAATGGCACAAAATTATTCACATAATTTTTATTATAATACTGTATGTTATTCTAATTGTTTTGTTTCATTATTGTCATTAGTCTCTTAAGGTGCCTAATTTGCATACTGAACATTATTATAGGCGTGTATGTTTAGGAAAAAATATTGTGTATACAGTTGTTTCTGAGTATATCCATAAGGGATTTTTTTAAAGAGAAAAAAAACAAAAACAGTGATACAAAATTTCAAAACAAAAAAGTAGGAAAGTAACAATGGTTAATGTATTGTGTATTGTTATCTTCAAAGTAGGTGCTTAGATTACAACATATAGTCAAGAGAAATTGATAATATAAGCACAAACCTTTCTGTTCAATGAACTAATAGAAATTAGTAGTATACGATTTCCTGAAGATACAAAATTTGGATTGTCATGTCGCTTGTTTGAATTTAGATCTACAAGTTTTCCCAGAAATCTCATTTGTTCAGAGGTCAGGCTTTCGAGAGTTGTCCAGAGTCCAGATCCCGGAGGCACTGCGCTCATCAGTGGCTTACTCACCCATGAATTCGCACACCACATGCTGCCGGGAGGCGAGCCTGCTTGGAGGAGCAAGACTGCTGGGGTGTGCTTCTGCAGAGTGCCTCTCTGGGCTGGTGCTGAGTCTGGTTCCTGGATGCCGGGGACTGAGCGGCTTTCCTGCACTGTCCTTCCATTGTGCCCTTTCTGCAGTGGAGCCAGCAAATGACGACTGCGACATCTGAAAACATGAGCAAAAGTAATCCTTTCTCTTTATGTCGTGGGTGTCGGGCATTTTGTCCCAGCCACAGGAAAATGACTAATCCCCCGATATAAAGTGGCATAGTATTGCATCCTGATATAAAATGCGATAGTATTTCATATAATCTACATCCTCCGATATTCTTTAAGTGATCTTTAGATTACTCATACTAAATACAATGTAAGTAGTTTTCACACTGTTTGGAGGTGTCAGTAGGGCCCGTGAAACATGTCTTCTTCAGATAAGGGAGGACTACTGTACCATATTTTATGAGAGTATCTTTCTTCATTATTTTTATGAATGTTTTGGCATGAAATGTACTCCACCAAAATTTAAATTTTCTAAATTAGTAGTTGGGAAAGATTTGAGTAGTTTACTAACACTGATGTTTTTAGGAGCAGAAAGAATTTACTGAGAGAAGGAAAGCTTCTGAGAGGAATAGAAGGGGCCTGGAAAGCGGGTTGTCCCAGTAGTGATGCTTTGTAAGGTGGTTTCATTAAGTTCTTGAACATTTTAGTTTATAAATGTTTTAAAACCTTACGAGGCTTATTTTTGAAAAAGTATATTTTTAAACTTAAAGGTTATAAATTCAGATGGTTTTGGAAATCTTATTCTGTACCTTATTTTTACAAAAAAAGATCAAAGTAATGTGTTTGTAGTTAAGAGCATAAGGATAGATAGACTTTTCATTGTTCTAATTTTCCCATCCTATCCTCTCTGAAGAAGCAACTGTTTTTGTTTTGTATCTCAAAGTAAATATGCATAAACTACTAATCAAGTTTTTATCTTTAAACGGTACCTGTGTTCTTCTTACTATGATAATAATAGATGATTTATGAGGATTGAGCTCTCTCCATCTCGCACTTGTATTTCTCATTTTTCTAACTTTTGATAATTGTATCACTATTCAGTTCATCATTTTGTCACTTTTGTAAGATCTCCTTTTCATGTAACCTCTGTGTCGTAGATTGCAAGATAGTCATGAAACATTTCTCAATTTGTTAACTTTAGACAGTATCTCTTGATTCTCCATTTTATATGATGACTGCATTAACCCCCTACTCATCCTTCCACCTGCTTTTCCTCTTTCTACCTGCCCTCCAGCTTTTGCTGGCTGTGTTTTCAAAGGTTGTTAACAGTTTCACTTCATTCCACAGCTGTAGGCAAGCCATCTATATGTCATAATTCTAGATGTCAAAAATTAATAAATACTATTCAATTTTTAAATAATAATATATGTTGAATGCTTATATTTGCCATGTACCATTTTAATTGCTGTACATATAATAGCTCAAATTGGTTTACATATATTAATACTTATGACATTATGGGGTAGATCTGGAAACTGAAGTATGAGGAAATTAAGTAACTTATTCAAAGCCACATAATTTAAAATAATGCAGTTTGGATCTGAATCAATGTAATATAGCACTAGAGTGTATATCTGCTTGAAATAACTTTCACCATTTAACAAAACACCCTAAAATTTCAGTGGCTTAACAGGGCAACCATTTCTGACTTAGTGGGTCAAACCTTTGGGCTGGCTGGAGCTGGGCTCTGTTGATTACGTCTCGGCCGGGCTCACCCCAGCACTTGTGGGCTGCGAGGCGGTTCTGTTTCTGGATGGTCGATGAGGCTGAGGGGGACACCAGGGCCCTGTGTGACTGTCCTGGGACCTGGGCTTGGAGATGGCGCGCTGATGCTTCCACTGCATTCTCTGTGTTACACGAAGTCACAAAATCATCTCGGATCCAAGAGGAAGAGAAGCAGACTTCCCCTTTTGTTGAGAGTGTCCGTGAAATTACATTGTTATGGGGCGCTTCGAAGGGAAGGCCGAGAATAGGCTCATTTTGTGTTCTGTAACAACTCTCGCCATTGTGTGTGCTGCACCTCCATCGCGTAAATAGTATTCAGCGGAGAACCATGCGTTAGGTAACCATGTATTAGGGTACCAGTGTAACCATGCATTAGGTTACATTGCATTCTGTGCAGTTCCAGTGTCACCAGTATGAAAAATAAAGTTGACACAAAGAGGACTTTCTTAGACCTGATTAAGTGTTTGAAAATTAGTTTTACTTCAATTTGTTTTGTATTTGACCATTTCTTTTTCATAGTTTTTTTGCTTGGGTTTATGATTGATCTCTCTCACCTTTTTGAGACAAAGTGCATGCTTACTGTAGCATACCTGTAATATTTTACACTTCTTTATGTTTTCTAATGCAGATTGAGTATTCCTTATCCAAAATTGTTAGGATCAGAAATGTTTCATATTTAAGAGTTTTTTTAAAATTTGGGGATATTTGTATAGGCTTCACTAATTATCCCTAATTTGAAAGTCTGAAATTTAAAATACTCTGAAGTTCAAAACTTTGGATATATTTTATTCAGGCGTGATAGTACATGACTGGTAATCTCAGCATTTAGAAGGCTGATGCAGGAACATCCATAAGTTCTAGGCTAATGTGGGCTACATAGTGAGTTTAAGGACAGCTTGAACTGCTTGGTGAGACCTCTATATAAAAAAAACCCAAAAAACAAAAGAAACAATGAATTGTGGCGCACTTTAGATTTTAGTATTAGTGATACTCCTATGTCTATTCCTTTTGTTGTTGTTGACTTGAAGATACCGTGGATCCAAATGACCCTTCATCGAATTCACACAGTTGGCCTCATATTCTATCATCTGGGATTTCCTTTCATGTGTATTTTGGTTCATTTCACTTTTCTTATGTCTCACATGTTCTTTCTTGATTTTCTCTTTCTTCCTGAGAGACGCATTCAAACATATTTTTGAGAACACAAGTAAACTTTTGGAAACCTTATAGGTCAGAAGGTGGATTTACTTCTCTCTTATGTTTGCCTGCACTTCGGGTATAGTGGTCCAGGATCAAATTGCAGTGGTACCTCAGTTCACAAATTTAATTGTTTTTGGTTGCAATGAGAATTGTGGAATGAATTCTGTGACCAGAATCATGAAAAGAAATAAATTTGTGAATCAAGATACCACTGTATTTTCCTTTGGTATTCTGAGAACCTTGCCTAATTGTCTTCCAACTTCTATCTACTACTTACAATAAAAAATACAATAGTAGTCTCACTTGTTCCTTTGTATGTTCTGTGTTTTGTTTTGTTTGTTCTCTTTTTTTCTGTGTCTCTCTCACATTCTGGAATATTTCTTCAGCTTTATATTTTAAACTCTGAATTGAATCGGTTGTTTTTCTATTATTTTTAATTTTTAAATGTCTTTAAATTTTCTGATTTTTCCTTTTTCCCATTACATTCTGTTATTTCACAGATCACTTGTCTTCTTGAATATGTCTCAGCTTATTAGAAATTAAAACGTTAAACAAATTTGTTTCCTCCAGGGCCAGTGTTTCTATTTGTTTACTTTGGTGCCTCCTTTACACTTTCTCCAAGTGGACACTAATTTCTAGATGTTTGCTTATCTTTTAAAAGGAAGAAAAGGGAGGTCTGCTGAGAACGCTGTATATAGGGAGTACTTACCACTCGGCAGCTTAGCATCCATATGCATGTTTGGGACGCTCCCTGTGGCACGTGGAGTATGACTCATGAGATACGAAGGAAGCGCAAGGGTTGGATAGTCGTGGTTGGAGCTTCCTTTCTTCACTATGTTTTTCAGCACCACTTCCCAGTCCCATCCACTGATCTTTCAATATCTGTTTCACAGTAATTCCAAAGGTTTTTTCCCTCTGCCATTAAAATCCTCTCCATAAATACTCTAGTTTGCAGCGTTCTCCTTTATGCTTCACTTACTGATACTTTCATTTGTTTTCCTTTTTAGATTATTTGTTGGCATTCACTCACCTGAAGACTATTAAAGATTTATATTGCTGTTATTCTTCACTATAATTTCAATAGATTCTAGATAAGGAGGCAGAGAAAATATTTGGTCTCAGTTGAACACTGTTCCCCAGAAATTCTGTCAATATCTTACTTTTCAAACTAGAAAATCTTAACTTTATATTCACCACTTGAGGAATAGTCAGTCTTCTTTTGATTGGTGAAAGGATCCTCTTTGATGTAGTAACATCTGTAGTTGCTGTATCTTCAGGTCTTCTCAGCTTAAAGCTCTTAAAAATGAAGATGCTATATGTGGTCTAACATGTACTGGGGTAAGAATGAACTACTCACATTGGTGTGTTAATATGCTATCCAGATTTCAGTATGTTGTGGAATATAGTAGAACTGTTATATTCCCTTTTCACAGCTGTCCAGGGATTGCCTGATATATGGGTAGGAACTCTTAACTATCCTTATATATAAATATGCTTAATTAACATAGACAGATTTCTTGTCAGTGGTTGGTATATTAATCTGGCAAATCCTCTTCCTCTCATCCTGCCAAATTTTAGATCTTTTGAAAGTCTGCCAGTATAGTTCTTACTGGCTCTAAATATGGAGAGCCCTTTATTTTTATATCCAGGAGACAAGTGCCTGCCTTCTTGTTGCTCTTATTGTAATTTGGAGGGGGGAGGTTGTTCTATTTTTTTGCTCTTCCCAGTTCAAAACCCTAAGAAAGTTACTTGTTTCCTCAGTGGATGGATCTTCTCAGACCCAGTTCATTGCGTACTAATCCACCTTTGACTTCTCTATGACCATAGTTGCACAGGTTTGCCTTTTCCACTTTGGCTATAAGTGCATCCAGCTTTGTGTCTCCACCGTCCACCAAAGCTGCTCTTAGCTGCCTGCTGAGCCTTTGCACAGTCCTTTTCCCGGTACATCATGGTGCTGTGTTTTGAATTTATGGTAGCTTTTTAGAAACAGGTTAATCAAGTAGGGACTTTAGGAATGCTTTGGATTTTTACTGTGATCAACTTTACATTATTAGGTGGGAATAAAGATGCAGGAATAATACTTTGTTTTTGGAAGTCTAAAGCATCTTGTTCTATTAATTTTACATAAGAGGATAGTCATTTACTCAAGACTATACATTGGGAACATAGCTTTGCAGTAGAATAGGTGCTTAGCATGGATGAGGCCCTGTATTTTGTCCCCAGCATCTCCTCCAGTGCCAAAAAAATTTGAGTTATTTCTGTATGATAAACATATACTGGGAGATTATGCTGATTAAAGAAGGTACTGATATAAATAAATAATCACAGAAATGAATGTACAACTGCATGGAAACTGTGAAAGGGAGGGATAGTGTCATCAGAATCATAATCGCAGAGGATGGGAAAGTCTTTTAGGAAGTGATATTTGACTTGTGGAAAGAGCGACATAATTATATTTGCATTGCAAAGATTGTTCAGGTTGACTGCATTGGATGAGAGGCCAAAAAGAGTGAGAGTGGAACAATGAGAGCAATCATCTGGGCAAGACTTGACTGCAGTTTGGAGTAGGGTGGTTACCACTGACCTTTCCTGGTGAAGGGGAAGAGTTAGTTATTCAGAAGGTAAAACTGAGAAGACCTAATGAGTTGTTGAGTGTGTAAGGTGGGTGAGAAGGAAAGGTGGCGAGGTTCTGGGCTTGAGCCAGGAGATGGACTGGTGGGTTACTGGACAAGAACCAAATTTGGTAGGGAAAGAGAACAGTAAATGTAGAATTCTGGACATATCAATTTTGAACACTAGATTAGAGATATTTTTAGATAATAGTTATGTATCAACAATATAAACAAAGTGTGTTTGGGACAATTAAGTAGCTACTAAGAGAAGTTACAGAGAGATTGAGGGCATTTCCCCAAGTCAGACCATGAGGAAGGGGCAGAGGCAGGATTAGAGCCTGACATACAGCAGCAAATTCCCTGGTACGGTTTATCACAGATTGCTGTCTGAGGCTGGATTTGATCCCCAGAACCACAAGAACAAAAAGGTATTCTTTAACACAGCTCTCCACGCTTTATAGTCTTTCAGTCTATGCTTATTCAGTTACTCTCAAAACCCAAAATTCTTTTTTTAGAGCAATTTTATATTCACAGAAAATTGAGCAGAAAATATAGAACTTTCATGTATCCAAAATCCTGATAGGCTCACACTGTTCCTATTGAAATGACAGTGGCATGTCTGCTGCAATCAGTGAATCTGTACTGGTAGCATGACCTAAAGTCCCTCCCTTACATTCAGTTTCATTCTTGGTGTTGTACATACTGTGGGTTTTGACAATTGTACAACATGTATTTACAATTATTCAGTCACACAGAATGTTTTCATTGCCTTAAGTATCTTCTGTATTCTACCTTTTCATCTCTTCTTTCCTTTTTAAACCTTATTATTATTATTATTATTTTACTTTCTTCATAGTTTTCCAGAATGTCATATTTGGAATCATATAGTGAAGTCTTTTCACTTTAGTATACGTTTAAGTTTCCTGCATGTCTTTTCTTTCACTTTTTCCTTTTTTCTTTTTTAGGTTTATTGAGATGTAATTGACAAATAAAAATTGTGTGCATGTGTGTGTCACATAGGTAAGATCTACTTACATTAGATGGTGACATCTACTCTGTTGGCAAGTTTCAAGTATGATACAGTATGTAACCAACTTCTCTCATTCCCCTCCCCCACCCTGCCACCTGGCTGTAGTGTCCAGCAACTGATAGCAGCCCTTTTGCTTCTATAAATTGACTTTGTTAGATTCCCCATAAAAGTGTGATTATGCAGTGTTTTTTTTTGTGCCTGCCTTATTTTACTTAGCATGTTCATCACATTTTTCCATTATTACAAATGGAAAGATTTTATTCTTGTTAAAGGATGAGTAATATATCACATTTTCTTTACACATTCCTCTGTTGATGAGTACTTCAGTTGTTTCTATGTCTTGGTCTTTTGAATAATGCTACAATCACGTTGGGAGTAAAGATATGGCTTTAACATATTAATTAAGTTTCCCTTGGTATGTATGCAGAAGTATAATTGCTAGATTGTATTGTAGTTATAGTTTTAATTTTTTGAGGAATCTCCATATTGTTATCTATAAAGTATGTACTAATTTACATTGCTGCCAGCAGTGTACAGGCTTCCATCTACCATATCCTTGCTAGTATTTGTTAGGTTTTTGATAATAGGCATTCTAGAAATTCGGTGATACATCATTGTAGTGTTCCTTTGCATTATCCTAGTGATTTGTGATGAGGAGCACTTTTTTCATATACTTATTGGTAGGTGTTATGAATTGGAAACTGGTGGTCAACTTAACGCCAGCGCAATTAAATCACCATGCTGCTGAGCATAGATGTTTCACCTGAGGAAAGTTGCCAGCATAAATAGAGATATAGAGAAGGAGAAGAGAGGTGTTGAAGCACTTGGGTTCTCCTATGCATTGCTGTTTGAGCCGTTGGTTCTCCTGGAGAAGCTCTGGTCCTCACATGAGCAATGCTTCCTGGCTCTGGAGAGGAAGACGTGTACCGCTTGGTCTCCAGGATGAACTCGTCACGCTGGCTTCCTGGCGTGTACTCAACTGTTCTTATCGTCGGAGGAGCTCGGGGCCTCCATGTCACTGAGGATGGCTGTGGTGCTTTTCAGGACAGCCCTGGTCTTTGTTGTGAGTGTGACTTCTTGGCTCCAGCATAGAACCCTCTACCTACCAGCACAGCTCCTTCACCCTGCTGGCAGAGACTTTCTAGCTCCCACCGCTAAGCTTTGGGCCTTCCCATCATGGATCCGTAAAAGAGACTGGTGGGAGTCCTTCTTGTGGGCTCTAGACCTCCAGTTGGACTTGTGGGAGGCATTGTCATGGGCTCTGGGTCTTCATCTGGACTCATGTGGGACATTGCTATGGGATTCAGGGTCATGGCTAAATATTTTGTCTTTAGGGTTGTGGATAGCTTCTCTGCATTTTCTTGTGTTAATTCTGGGTGACCATCATAAAAATAATATTTATAAACTCCATGTCCTGATTCTATTGTTCTTCTTACAAGCCCTGACTACAACTTATGACTTATTTTTTAGAAATATCTGTTCAAATCTTTTGTCCATTTTTCAGTTGGGTTAATTTTGTTCTTGCATACTGTTGAGTTCTTTATATATTTTGGATAAGATATATAGCTTGCAAATATTTTCTCCCATTTCATAGGTTGTCTTTCTCAATGTCTTTTCATGAATTGAAAGTTCATTCATTTTTAGTGCTGAAAAATAGTCCATGTCTGGATATACTACAGCTGACTTATGCATTGACCAGACATGGACTCACACATTCTGGGTTTTTCAAGTGTTGCCAATTTTGAATACAGTAGCTATAAACCTGTCTGTACAAGTTTTTGTGTTGAAATGAGTTTTCACTTCATTTGGATAAATACCGAGGAGCGCAACTAGTGACTTCTATGGGAGAACATGTCCAGTTTTATATGGAGTTACCAAACCGTCGCTCAGAGCGGCTGTGCTACTCTGCACCCCAGTGATGATCAAGAGCTCCTGTGCTCTGCTTCTGGTCAGCACTGGTGGTGTCAGGGTTTGGATTTGGGCATTCCAGCAGGCACGAGCTGCTCCTGTCTTAGTTTGTGATTTCCCTAATGACATATGTTTTTCATCTTTTCTACTCTTTGTTTGCCATTTTTCTTCCTTGGAGAGATTCCCCTATTCCTTTTCAGGTTCTTTGCTCATTTTTAATTAGTTTAATTCATTTTGTTGTTAAGTTTTTAAGAGTTCTTTGTATATTTTGGAACAGAACATTTCTGTGGCAGATGTGTCCTTTGCAAATATTTTCTCCCAGTCTGCGACTGTTCTCCTCTTGACAGTCTTTTACACAAAGCTTCATTTTTATATAAGGTTCTATGTTCTGTGTTGTCTGGATTTGTGTATCAAAAAATGCTTTTGGATCTGGGAAATTCATGTTGAAATATGAAGCCCCTTTGGTTAATTCTGAAGCGGTTTCTTGAGTGCACCCCAAATTTGACGTTTTACCCTAAATGATCACATATGTGTCAGTGCTATCCTCCTCGAAAGGACTTGTGTACTCTTGACAGTGGGCAGGTTTGCCGTCTGAGCCATCAACTGAGAGCTAAATATATTTGGATTCTAGGTTTCTCACTGGGGGAAATAAAAACTAACACAGATACTGAAATCTAGTACAGTGGTTCCTGAACTTCATTTTATGATTCTGGAGAAGATGGCCGCGTTCGTATTTGTGCTGGCAAGATGACTGCCATCTGTTTGAGAGCTTGCAGTGGCAGTGTTTGGGAGCTGAGGCACTGCTGTATAAAGTGAGAGGCAATATTTTCATGTGCTGCATGGAAAGTTCTGTTTTTTTAATGTAAGGTCCGCCATACAGTGGCTGTGACTTTGGTTAAGTAAGCCTTACAAAGCCTATATCCTTATCTGTAAAACCGGAATCCTACTAAATGTTGTGATGGTTAACTTTGTCAACTTGGTTACATGAAAGGTCAACCAGCTGTCTTCATGATGCTCCAAAGGTATTTTTAAATGCGATTCACAGTTTAGTTTAGGGTTTGAATAAAATATGTCCTCCATAATAAAGCTGCTACTAGCTTCCTGTTTCTTTGGTCAGTATATTTTCATTCAAATTATCTACTTTGTAATGACATGCAAGAGAAACTAAAGTCCTAATAAAATATTCTGATATTATCTAATGTGTAATTGACCTCTATTAAGGTAATTTTAGGTAGATTCACCCAGGTTTTATTCATTCGTACAAGCCGTGGTCAGCGGCTTGCAATGGAGAAACATGGCAGAAGAGCATGACCAGGGAAAACTGTTGATCTTGTGGCAGCCAGGAAGCAGAGAGAAAGAAAACACTGTTTACCTCTTGGCATTCAGGAAGGGATGGGGACAAGTGAGGGAAAAGGGAGGAAGAAATGGGGTGGGGTGCAATATATTCCTCAAGGGCATGTCCCCAAAGACACACTTCCTTCACCTAGGGGTTTACCTCGTCCATTTCCATCACTTTCCAGTAGCCCATCAGATTACGAACCCATGAGTAGACACATGCATTGGTGAGTCACAGCCCTCAAGATCCGATTTCTTGCCCAAACCCTCACTTCTGAGTATGGTTAAATTGAGATCAAGCCCTCAACACTTTGGACTATGAGGGACGTTTGAGATTCGAGCCACAACGTAATTTGAGATTTAAAGGAGGCCTGCCTGGGCACTGTGCAGAGGGCGGGGTTCACAGCGGTCTGCTGAGCAGGGTACAGCATCCCATCTGCTGAGGTCTGGAGAGGGTCTCTTGCAGTGGAGCAGAGTATTTGGGAGCGATTGGAGTGCTTTGAGCTGGGAGCTGCACGATCTGTTTTTCCTTTCTTCTGCCATTTTTTCTTCGACTTTTCCAGGATGCTAGCATTCAGCTTTTCCGAATCAATACTTCACATAATAAATTCTCTGGATCGTTCCTGTCCAAGTAGTCTCATTTTATGTAGTACTAGTAGTAGCCTCATGCTTTTTAATAATTGTGTAATGTTCCTAACACTTTTTGGTTTAATATCACATTATATAAAGTTGACCTTAGGGCTGGGGATTTAGCTTAGTGGTGCAGTGCCTCCCTGGCAAGCACGAGGAACTGAGTTTGATTCCTGGTACCCCCACCAAATAAAGCGAGAACTAGAAAATTGAATTTGATTCCATTATATCAGAATGTGCTTAGTGATAGCCATGGATCACATGCCATATACAAGTATATATTTTATTTGTAATTGGTCCATTTGTAATTTTATAAATTGAAGAATTTAAAGTTGAGAAATTTTATAAATGAAAAGTATGAATTGGGAAACAAGTAATCTGGTGGGCTTATTTGTATATATTCAGAGGTTCCTGTTTAGAAACTGTTACAAGAAAAGCTAGCAAGATAGAAGTTAAGAGAATCCTAAAAGACAAAAAGGGAGAGGCAACAGGTTCTATAGAGCCAAAGATGAAAGCCTGGAGGTCAACTCTCAGTGACCTCTCAGTGTATTTAGGATGTGGGGTTTGGAAAGTGTGTTAATAGAGACAGAGATCTAAGAGCAACATGTTGCACGAAAGAGTAGGATGCATAGGAGTCAGAAATCTGGAACCGGGAGAGAAGGAAGGCTGTGGTCAGTCCACGGCAGGCCCTGTGGGAGAGGGGTGTATATGTTATCCTGTAAGTCATAGGGGGCTTTCTGTTGAGAGGTCTGTCTTAAAAAGATCTTTGTGCTGGTGGATAGGAAGGAGGGAGAAATGGGGATGGGAAGCATTTCAGAATGTTCCTTGAAAGGCTGGGTGGTTTCTTTCACTAGGTAAGACAGTGCAGTGGGAACCGAAGAGAGACTGTGAAGACAGTGGAAAGGTGTGCAGAGGGTTAGGGTTAGGGTTAGGGTTAGGGTTAGGGTTAGGGTTAGGGTTAGCGTTAGGGCGGAGCCCAGGTGTGGAGCATGCATGGCAGCCTCAAGGACCATGTCCCGAACCCGAGCTGGTGAATTAGGGTTAGGGTTAGGGTTAAGGTTAGGGTTAGGGTTAGGGTTAGGGTTAGGGTTAGGGTTAGGGTTAGGGTTAGGGTTAGGGTTAGGGTTAGCGTTAGGGTGGAGCCCAGGTGTGGAGCATGCATGGCAGCCTCAAGGACCATGTCCCGAACCTGAGCTGGTGAATTAGGATGCTCACCAGCTCAGATGGACAAAAGCTGCGGCGAGAACAGGAGGTGACAGACATGCTGATAATGCCTTTATTTTATTTTTGAGAGCTTAGATTTATTAGATTTTATCATTAATCATTATTACTCTTAAACATAAGAATTATAGTTATGCATACCAGATAAGTTAATGAGTTCTCTTCTTTTTCTGATCAGTAATTCTGTAGATGCTGAAGCTTTCCCCAGTAATTATATAGCCCCTGTTCAGAGTGGTGTGCTTCAAAGATGAATTCCACCTATAGCGTACTTTTAGTCAGACTACATGACATGCATATTATCAATTATGAAATATTTTAAAACAAACTAAACAAATACTCTCATTTTATAATGCTTTAACCTTCCTTGACCAAAAATTCTTTCTCCTAACTTGTTTTATCATCTTTCTCCCACTTTTTTTTCTTTATTTTATGAAAAAATGAAACAAATTTTCATACCAAGCAGTAAGAGAATAGCATTGCTGTTCTCTGGCTTGGTGGCTAGGCTTTGAGGCAGACAAGGCAAGGACAGGCTGATGGGGCTAGCAGTTTTGATGTCTAGTTTTCAAGGCTGGAGTTAACTTACGGCAACTGTGGTATGTTCCTTTCTCTGTGGTGACAGATTCAGCGACAACAGTGGCATCAAATGACAACTGGATATTGACAAACCCTGGGAAGCGCTCATGAACAGCCCTCACAAAACCAGACTCACGTGAGCGAAGAAGGCTCCCCTTGTACTGATCTACAGTCATTCAGGGCACAGATCTCCGCCACTCGTTGGCCCTGCTGCCAGAGCTCAAATGCATCACTAGACTACATGACTCCTTCTTCAGGAGCGCCCCTCTGACACCCGCTCCCACCAAACCTGGCCTCCCATAGCAGAATGCAGGGCCGTGCTCTTCCCGCTCTGAGCCTGGGCCTCGCGGGGAGACCGAGTTAGCTGCCACCCTCTCCAAGCCTCCCTCCCGTGGCCAGCTCACCCAGTCTCTGTGGAAGGGATCGCTTCAGTTCTGAATTGAGACTCTCCTCCTGGGCCTTGGTCTCCTCTTAGCTGTGTTTGTCACCCTATTGCCCTGTTCTGTGGAGAACCCAGGGACTGGAGGTGAGGCACACAGTTCCTGGGTCCTCCTGGCTCCATGATGATTGGCTGGCATGGTGTGGACTGCTTCTGTTTAAAATCACTGCCAAGACACCATGGCATGTTTCCAGCAGGCAGTGGTGTCCTGGTAGTGATTTTAAACACTTTGAATTGGACTGATTTAGGTATGCAGAGGCTGGGAAGAAGTTACAGAACATGTTTCTTTCTTTTTATTGTCATTGGTATGGATGTCTTATGTCTTCAGGTAGAAATAAAGTTTTCAGAGGCTTTCATGTGCTTGTGCCTTAAGAAGGCAGCTATGATGGGTTTTATCTCTTTTATTTTCTCACAGTGCCTAACACAAGGATAGGTAAAATTAGGAAATAAGTACTTAGAGGCTTTCTTCAAAGTCTGAAGATAGAGAAAAAAGGCAAAAACATTTTTAGAAAACTGAGCAATTAAACTAATTCAGAAGATCCCTTAGAAGTGGGAGAAAGATGAAATCCAGATACAAAGGAAGCTGAATGATATGGACAGTGATTTTTTTAAAAAAATTTAGCACTATTTGAAAGGAAAAAAGTTGCTAGAGGAAATTTAAAATATTTGTTTTGGTATAAACTTATATCTATGCTTTTAAATTTTTTTCTATTTTAGAAAGCAAAACAGAAAAAAAGGATAGAAATGATACAGAATTTCAAAAAAATACCAGGAAATTAACACTAGTTAATATACTGCACATAGTTATCTTAGAAGTATTTGTTCGGGTTACAAAATTTAGGCAGGAAAAAATGATCAATCAGAAAATGAAAGCACAAACTGTTCTTTTTGATGAACAGAGTTTGGTAGAAAAGCTAATATATGTGTGTATATATATATATATATATATATATATAATCTTTTCCCTTCTTCCTTTTTCCTTTCCCCATCCCAGTTCTTTCTTTTTGAGCATTTTCTTTCCTTCTTATTATCACAATATATATTGTACATTTTGGATCTTATTATTCTTTCAGTTTTTTTTTATACTAGGAGACAGTACAATACTTACAATTGTGAGTTTGATTTATTTCACTTAATGAGCATGGTCTCAAGTTGCCTCCAATTACCTATGAAAACCTCAACATTATCCTCCATTATAGCTGTGTAATATTCCATTGTATAAAAATACCACATCTTTTTTACCCATTCTGTGGTTGATGGCCATTTAGGCTGTTTTCAAGATTTAGATATCACAAATTGTGCTGCTACACACGTGGCTGCACATATATCACTATATCAAGGCGTTTTGAATTTTTCTTGGAAAATACCCAGGAGGGAAATAGCTGAATGGAATGGGACTTCCAATCCTAGCGTTTTAAGGAATCTCCACACTCATTTCCACAGTGGTTGCACCACTCTAAACTCCCACTAACAGTGAAGTGTTTTTTTTTTCCCCACAGCTCTGCCAACATTTGCTATCAGTTGATTTCTTGATGGCTGCCATTCTTTCTAGAATGAGATGGAATTTCAATGTTGTTTTAATTTGCATCTCTCAAATGACCAGTGATGTTGAACATGTCTTCATGTATTTGCCATTTGTATTTCTTCATCTGAGAAGTGTGTGTTCATCTTAGATATCCATTTTTGGATTGGGTCTTCAAATTTGGGATGCCGGATGTTTTTTAATTCTTTATGTGTTCTAGATAGAAGTCCTTTGTTTGAGGGACAGTTGACTAAAATTCTTTCCCATTCTGTGAGTTTTCTTTTCACTATGTTGGGGATTTATTTTGAAGTGCAAAAACTTTTTAATAAGATGAGATCCCACTTGTTGATTCTTTGAAGTACTTCCTGCGTGGTTTGTGTTTTGTTCATGAAGTCTTTGTGTATCCCTATGTCTTCAAAATTTTTGCTTACCTTGTCTTACAGTAGATTTAGTGTTTCTGTTTTAATATTTAGATCTTTGATTCACTTTGACTTTAGTTTATTTCATGGTGATAGACCTGGGTCTAGTTTCAGTCTTTGGCATGTGTAAAGTCAATTTTTCCAGCACCATTTATTAAAGAAACTCTCTTTCTTCCACTGAACATGTTTAGTGACAACAAAGATAAGGTGGCTGAGTATTTTTGTATTGTATCTGTATCTTCTAATCTGTTCCATTGATTCTCAGCTTGTTTTGTTTTGTTTGCCAGTATCATGCTGATTTTATCACAGTAGCTGTGTAGTATAATTTCAAGTCAGGGATTGTGATGCCTCCTGCCCTGTCTTTGTTGCCCAGGATTGTCTATGCTATTCTAGGTCTCTTCTGTTTCCAAATGAATTTTACGAATGTTTTTTTCTAGATCTGCAAAGTATATTACTGGTATTTTTTGTGGGGATTGCATTAAATCTGCATAACAGTTTTGGGAGTATGGCCATTTTAACTATGTTGGTTCTTCCTATCCAAGAGCAAGGGATATCTTTCCACTTTCTGACATCCTCTTCAATCTCTCTCTTTTTTTTAGAGTACTATAGTTTTCAATGCATAGGTCTTTTACATTGTTTGTTAGGTTGATCGGTATTTCATTTTTGTGGATGCTATTGCGAGAGGTGTTATTTCCATAATTTCTTCCATAATTGTGTAGAGGAATGCTATTTATTTTTTGAGGATTGGCTCAATATCCAGCTATACTGCTGAATTTGCTTATTAACTGGAGTAGTCTTTTGATGGAGTTTTTGTGGTCTTCTATGTAGAGCATCATGTCATATGCAAATAGTGATAATTTAACTTCTGCCTTTCCTATCCTTATTCCTTTTATTTCTCTCTCTTGTCTAATTACTGTGGCTAACATTTCCAGAACTATACTGAATAGAAGTGGTGAATGTGGACATCCTTGTTTTGTTCCTGATTTTAGAGTGAAAGCTTTCAGTTTTTGTTCATTTAGTAAGATGTTGGCTGTTGGTTTGTCATAGATGTCTTTTATCAGATTGAAGTAGATACCATCTATTCTGATTTTCTGAAGGGTTTTTGTCATGAACAAGTGTTGAATGTTATCAAAGCCTTTTCTCTATCTATTGAAAAGATCATGTGATTTTTGTCTGTGGCTCTGTTGATGTGACATTACATTTACTGATTTATGTATGTTGAACCATCCCTGAATTCCTTTGATAAGTCCCACTTAGTCATGATGTATAATATTCCTGATGATTTACTGCATTCTATTTGCTAGTATTTTATTGAGAATATTTGCATCAATGTTCATTTGGGAGATTGATCTATAGTTCTTCTTTTTGATTAAGTCTTTCTTTGGTTTTGGTATCAGAGTAATACTTGCCTCCAGGAATGAGTTAGGGAGAACTATTTCCCTTTTAATTTCATTAAAGAGTTTGAGGAATATGGGCATTAAATCTTCTCTAAATTTCTTATATACTTCAGCTGTGAATCCATCAGGATTTTCTTTGTTAGTAAGTTATTAATTATATTTTCAATTTTAGTAACTGATATTGGGTTATTAAAAATTTTTATCTTTTTGATTCAGTTTTGGTAATTCATATGTTTCTAAGATTCTGTCCATTTCCTCTATATTTCCTGCCCTAAAGATTTTCAAAGTAGGTATTCATGATCTTCTGAATTTCCATGGGGTTGGTAACAATTTCAACCTTTTCATTCCTAATTGCATGAATTTCAGGTTTTTCCTCCTTTATAAGGTTAGCTACAGGTTTATCAGCTTTGTTTGTTCTTTCAAAGAATCAACTCTTAGATTCATTAATTCTTGGTACTGTTCTGAGTCTCAATTGTGTTAATTTCTGCTTTATCTTTATAATTTCCTCCCTTATTTGGCTTTGGGCTTCACTTGGTCTTCTTTTTCTAGAAGCCTGGGGTGCAGCATTAGGTTGTTTATTTGTGCTCATTCTGTTTTCCTGATGTGACATTACATTGATATGTATTTCCCTCGGAGGATCACATTCATTGTGTCCCACAGGTTCAGGTATGTTGTATCGGCATTTTTAAAAGTTGTAAATATTGTTTAATTTTTTCTTTAAGTTCATCTGTAACTTTCTGTTTGTTCAGGAGGGTGTTATTTAATTTCCATGTGTTCAAGTAGGTTTTGTAGTTTCTTTTGCCATTAATTTCTAATTTCAGTGATCTGTAGTTAGATAACATGCATGGGATAATTTCAGTCCCTTTGCATTTACTTAAGCATGTTCTATGGGCTAATGTATGGTGTATTTTAAAAAATGTCCCATGTGCAGCTGAGAAGAATGTACATTCTGATGTTGGGTGGAACACTCTGTAAACATCTAGTAAGTATTTTTTTTGTAAGTTTGATTTTGTTCTGTTTATTTTTGACTTTTGTGTCGTTGATCTGCCTCTTCATGACAAAGGGGTACTAAGGTTCCCTGTTAAATTGTATGATTGCATATTTGTTTTTCATGACTATTAGTATTTGTCTTATATAGTTGAGTACTCCTGTATACATATATATATTTGTGATTGTTATCCTTTCCTCTTCAATTTCCCCCCTAAAAAGTATATAGTGACTTTCTTTATCTCTTTTGATCATTTTTGGTATGAAGTTCACAATGTCTGCAAACAGAATAGCTACCCCTGCTTTTTTTCTGGGTTCCTGTCACAGGGAATATTGTTTTCCATCCTTTCTCTTTCAATCTATGAGTTTCCTTTTGTGTGAGATGTGTTTCTTATATACAACATATTGTCAGGTTCTGTTTCTTGACCCATTCTGTCACTCTATTAACTTTTAATTGGTGAATTGAGCCCATTTACATTGATGGTTGTAACTGATATGTAGTGGCTTAACATGGTCATGTTATTTTCCTGTTGTTGGTTCTCCACTTTTCTCCCTTGTTTAATTGCTTGCCTTGCCTGGTGGTTTCTTTCTATTTGTCCTGAGAATTTTAGTCATTTTTTTCCCAGTATGTCTTTTAGTACTCTCTCTAGGGTTAGTTTAGGGTACATGAATTTCTTCAGTTGTTCTTTGTTGTGGAAGTATCTTATATCTCCATTAGTTTTGAAACAAAGTTTTGCAGTATACATCTATCTGGGTAGAAAGTGGTTTCCTTTCAGGGTTTGAAATACTTCATTCCAAGCTCATTTTGACTTTAGGGTTTGTTTTGAGAAGTCTGCCATGATTCTAATGGGCTTTCCTTGATAGATGAGTTGTGTCTTTTCTCTAATAGCTTTTAGTATTCTGTTTTTATGCTAAATTTCTAAGATCTTGATTTGTTATATGTCTGGGTATAGATTTAACTTGGTTATGACTGTTTGGAGTTCTATATGCATCACTTACCTGTACATCAGATTCTGTTCCCATGTTTGGGAAATTTTCTGCTATTACTTCTGCAAAGTTTTTAAATGTCATTTGTGTTGACTCCTGCATTTTCACTGACACCTATCAATCTTATATTGTTTTTCTTTGCATCATCTTAAAATTGTTGAATAGTTATTTTATGATTCTTTGTTATTTTAAAAAGTTTTTTGCTTTCATGATCACTAGCTTTGATCTTGTCTTCAAGGTCTAAAAGTCTCTTCAATTTCATTCAAGCAATTTCTCCAGGTTTCAATGGAATTTTTAATTTCTTGTATATCTCTTTGAATTTGTTCCATGCATTCTGTTTCTTTCCTATATTGTTCATTCAAGATTACCATCATTTTCCAATGCTTCTGTACTTTTATTTTTATTTCTCTCTTATCTAGCTATACTGAGCAACTCCTTTATTAAGGTTGTCATTTCTTTTTTTTACCTGAGAGATTATTTCTAATCTGATTTCCTCTATAGCCTAGTGGGATTTGTTTCTTTATTTCACTTACTATCTTTTCAGAAATTTCAGGTGTATGACTTCCAGTGTCCTCTATTTTTATGTCTCCTCTACTTGTTCATGATGGACTGGGCATTTGAGATTGTATTTTGTTTTTTCATTTTGTCATTTGCACCTCTTGAGTTAATATTTTGGTCTTTTCAATCCCACTAGTCTCAACTGTCTGTTATGTGTATCTTAGGGTCCTGCTGTATGACTGACATTTGCCCATTTTCTGGATCCTACAGTGCAAAAGAGGTGCAAGTTACCCAGATTCCTCCTGCAGGGCCTGTTGGGTGATTCCTCTATTCTTCTTAGGCTGACAAGCCTAGGAGTATTGATGTAAGCCAACCCTTCACTCCTATTTTTACTATGGCTTCAGGCTTTTTCAGGCCACCAGATCTACCTGTCTATATTGTGCACCCCAGCTGGGACCCTCCTATGCACTGGGGGTCTCATAGGCCCCTTCTGGTTCCCTCTGGTAGGGGGAGACATCATCAGGGTTCTCTGTATGAAAGAAGGACTCACCCACAGTCTTGCCAGCCCACCAAGGCCTTACAGCTTGGGAGAGGGTTCGCTGAGGCACTTGTTGACCCACTGAGGTCCTCTACTTGAGGGGAAAACTCACCATACTGTTGCTGGCCTCCTCTATGCAGGGAGAGGGGTTGCTGAGGCTCCCACCAGCCAACCAGTTACTGCAGGTGGTAGAAGGGGTTTCTGATGGTCCACAGGCTGCTGAGGTCTTTTGGGTGAGGGGGATGTGCAGGCTACTATCCTTTTGGCTGCTGAGGTCTTTCACATGTGGGGGAATGGCAACCAAGGCTCCCCTTGGCTACTGAGGTCATGTAGGTGTGGGGGAAGGGTGACTGAAGATCCCATCAGCTGCTGAGGCCTTTCAGATGCAGGGGAAGGGCAGCCAAGGATCCCCTCAACCGCTGAGGTCATCCAGGTCCATACTTTTAAGGAATATAAATAAAACATAATCAAAGGTTAACAAGGTGGTTGAATATGCTACTTTGATATTTTTTTAAATTTTATTTTAAAGAGAGTAAAATTAAATACAACAAAACAAAACATATGAAAGCAATGTAAGGGACATAAATTTCAAAGCAAGACAATCAGAAATTTTCAATATCTATCATATTGTCTCTTGTTTTCTACCAAATAGTTGTCCATATCTTCACATACAGAGAATTCACACGAAACAACATAGTATAGAACTGATCTGAACAGGGTGAAGAAAGCATTTTAGGTCTTCAAGACCAGACAATAGGGAAGTCAACAATGGCTGTCATAGTGTCTCTCATTCTCTTCAAAATAGTTGTCCATAATTTCATGTATGTTGAACTTAAAACAAAACAGGCTAAAGTCACTCTGAACAAAGAATTGCTGGATTTCACTTCATGACACTATGGAATCAGCACTGGGTACCTTAGTGTCTCTTTTTCTTCAAAGTAGTTCATTTCATCGTGCATTATATAATCAGTTCTCATAAACTGTTTATAGGTTCTACACTTGCATGAGTCTCCACATGTATTTCTATCCTTTCTGTATTAGAGGGAAAAACAAAATATAGCAAGACAAAACAAAGCAAATTCCTATAAAAACATGGAACAAAAAGTTGTATAAAACCACAGTACAAGGTGATCTACAATGGTTACTGTGTTGTCTGTTGTTGTCTTCAATAGAATTGGCCATATCATAAGGCATAGTATAATTGAATATATCAGTACATAACAATATTAATAAAAACAAAATATTACAGACAATGTAAAACTTCAAAAGCCGGTATTAATCAAACCAGAGTAGGTATCCTGGTGAATTTTGTCATCTTCAGTGTAGTTGCCTATACTCTCAGACTTGATACTATCAATCATAATAGATTTGAATATAATCTGGCAATACAAAACAGTAATCTAACAAACCAGATTCAATTGAGATCAGTTGTGATAAAGCAGTGTAAGTTATACAGGGCTTCAGATTAAGTTAATAGGAAATTAAGGATGATTACCATACTATATCCTGCTATTTTTGGGACAGCTATCTGTGCCCTCAAATCTAATACAAGTAGACAAACTGGAACAGAATACAATCCATCTAAACAGAACAGTGTGAGTAATGTGGGTTTTAGATCCTGATACACGATTAACAATGTCCTCTGCCTTCTTTTTTTAGACTATTCCTCCCCTTTTACTCCCACAGGGTGCTGCACATTTTGGGTTCCACAAAACCCCTCAGTTTTTAGATTGGGGGGGCAACCTGCTATTTACCTAAGTGGTTCTGAACCTTCTCACTCCTGGACTTGATCTCAAGTTGTATTCTTTACCTACAAAAGCCTCAAGGATTTCCTTTATTATGGCTGATAATAATATCTGCAGGTGCTTCCAGCCTATCTGCAGGTGCTGGTTGAGTTGCCCTTACTTCTCTCTGGTTCCCTGTCACATAAAGCATTGTTTACTTTGATATTTTTTATAAAAAATCTTTCCCCTAAACAAAAGAATCATTTTATGTAACTACAATGAAACAACCAACACCATCTTAAACTTCTTAAGAATGATGCTTTCAGGAATTTTACACTCCATGGAGGGAGGTTACTGACTATTCATTGACTGAAAGGTAAATTATTATACAGAGGTAGGTATAAATTTGGTGGAATGGATGGATTAGAGGTTGTCTTTTTTTTTGCCATAGCAGTGATGGTGATTTTGTCAAATAAATGTTTTCTTTAGTCTTACTTTTGGTCTTTAGATAATTTTCTTTCTACTTCATGTCCATATGTCATCATTTTCATTACTTTGTAATTGGTACTGGTTTGATTTAGAAATTGTTGGAAGTCTAAGTTCTGGTCAGTGTTAGAGTCCATATGTGATCCTATCATGACTTTGTCTACTATTAGTATTTAAGCAAAGTATCTTAAAAGTATCATCAATGAGATGACATCATATCTCATTTAAATAAAATGACTCTAAGCTTGGCACTGCGGGAAGGCAAGCACAATTAAAATCTGTAACTCTTTAGCAGCTCCCTTTGCTCTGTCAAGCACAGGAGGAGGAAGGCTGAAAAGCTTTGATAAGGACAGCAAAGACTTTAAGTGAGGACAAGGAGGGCTCAGGCCCTGTTCCCCAATTATAGATGTACTCACACACACACAAAAGATGTACTCTCAAACACCAGAGATGCAGTCCAAATCTATTGGATTCACTGAAGACTACTGCCAACTTAACTAAGCGACCATTTAATTCAAAGAGACTTAACAGGCTGTTTCATAAGCGAGCTACCTGTGTACTTTTTATTTCTTCACTGCTCCTCTTTGTTTCCTTGCTCAGTGATGTGTTACTGGGGCCTATGATCTCACGCAACAGTAGAAAACCAAAATTTGTTGACATCTGAAAGAACTGAGTGCACAAAATTCTTATATAAATTATAAGAATGAATAAATTTACACAGCTAAGAGCAAACCATTTCAGCTCATGGCAAGTAAGTAACAACCGACAATGTTCAGAGTACATCAGCGACAATGGAAAAAAGGTTGAAGGCTTAGCCTTTCCCATCCTGTTAATCAGCAAGATAGAAGTGACAGCTGGTTTGCGAACTCCTGCCAGCCCCCAGATCCTGGGTCAGTGAGCTCTGACTCATTAATACCCTGTAGAGATTGAGGCACTGTGGCTGTGCATATCACCAAACCACAGATTTGTCCTCAGCAAGCATGCCCAGCTCAGCCACCAACTGACTGAGCCACATGGACTATGGCATCAAGTCAAAGGTACACACCGGGCACTAAACATTGACCAAAGGGACAATTCATTGACTACAAGGTCAAAATCAGTAACAAGTTCTGTGATCCAGCAATGATGTCAGACACACCTTCAAGTACAAGTTTCTTTTGAAGGCTTATTTTAATTTTGTGAGGCTAGTATGAGGTGTGTACATTTGCTGGGCAAATTACACTTCAGATTCAGTCCATGATCAGGTGCCTGGTGCCTGCTCACTTCATGTGGAAGCATTTGAGGTGAAGAATGAAGGGGTCTGACTTGTCCTATCCCTGCTGGCTGATCCACACTCAGTGGAATATGGACAGGGAGGTTGGGATGCAACCACTAACGCACACCAAATACTCTCAAGGGGAGTGATGTCCTTGATCTTTCGGGTGCTTGGTCCTTCTGCATTTTGCCCACGATGCCTGGGCACACGGTAGTGCCAGCAGACAGCACTGCGTTAGTGTAGAGATACTTGTGGATGTCCACATGACTTCATGGTGGAGCTGATGTTTCAAAAATGCTGCAAGATTCTGTTCGCAGGAAAGAGGCTTGCAGAAGAGGCTCAGGGCACTGGAACTGCTTGCTGGTTGTCTGGCAACCTGGTTGTCTGGCAGCTCGAAGCTCTTCTCCAGGGAGGGGAAGAATGCTGTGATGGGCATCTTTTGCTGAAGTTCGGGGTGACAGCACAGTCTTCTACTGACGTCATGCATAGGCTCTCACTTGGCTGAGTTGGTGAGGCTGTGTTCTGGTATCTGGTGTCCCCAAAGAATCTGAACTTAGGCCTGCACCTTGCTTCTCCTCCGCAGATCTTGTTCACTGAGTATAGGAACCTGTTTACCTACTGTATGTCTGCCTCGTGTTCTCAGTTTGATTTTCAGCTTAGAAGAGTTTCCTGATGATCAGCTGTCTTCATTTGTACTTATCATCATATATATTACTACTTATGACTTCCCACCTGCATTTCAATGAAAAAGTAATATGATCACATGGCAACTGGAGTTAATAACCGATCTTAGGCTGCTGTTGCTTAAATGACTTCTCAATTATGTTCCAATTGGTTTCTTGTATTGATAAAATGAAGCTTCCTTAACAGTGGAGTTCACATTGTAAAATTAAGTAGGAGTTTCAAAATTCTTGCTATCATTTAATGGCGTTCAATTTTCTTGACTTGTATTTTTGACACAGTGCTCCAAGTTTCATCTGTCATGGATGCATTTTTGCTTGGACCAAATTAATTCCTCCTTGGGCAAACGAACTCCTCTGATTAAATTTTGTGACATACTATTCAAATATTCATTGATTTAGTTGGCTGTTATTGATTTAACAAATCTGGCTCCTTTCAATACATAGGGTCATAGGTGTAGAGGGGTGCAAGTGTTTGCACAGTGTTGATGAAGAATTCTGTCATGCGAATGCCAGGCAGGCTGCTCTGCAGCCAAAATTTCTTGGTGGCCCAAATATAAAGTCTTCTAATTAGAAGAATGTGATGCTATAGTGAAAACATTACCAAGCCAGCTGTCCTATGTGTACAGATTTTCTGTTTTTATTCATGCATATGCATCTATTACAAACATAGCACAAATAGAATATAAAAAGAAGTTAACACTCAGAGCCAAACCTGTTAAATTTAGTTCAACAAATTGTATGAAACCCTCCATCTGTTTGCTCCATTATCCTCATGATGATAATAGGCAAGGCAGATTTGCTAGCTGAGTTTTATAGAGAGAATGGCTTGTTCAAAAAATATATAATAGGCTCCCCTAAATGAAGCAAACCAAACAGCGTTATTTTCTTTTCTGTAGCTTTGAGTGTTTGTGTTGTGATGTTACATTTACACAGATGTTGTTACTAATCTTTTGTGCCAAAGGATATCTTTGGAGCTTGTCTACCAGTAATTATTGCTCTGGTCAGTATGAACGTTTTGAAAGAGTAAATAAGTATGAGGAGCAGGTCTTTTGGTCATGAATGGCTATTTTCTGCTTCAGTGCCTTTTCTCGCTGATTGATTCTTAGCACTGCAAATACGACATAAATATTTTTTAAAAATATACATGTCACTAAGATCTTTATCATGTATCAGTTTACAAATGGAACAATATTCCTGTCATTGGGTTCTTGATGTTTGTGCTGCATCAAAAGGAGCACTTGGCACAAATGCCAGTTTCTCAGCTGATGAAGAGCTTCGCTTAAGCCCAACACCCATATCTCCTCAGCAGGAAGTGTAATTTTTGGGGTCACTTCAGAAATCTTACAACATGTCCTTCCAGAAACTCAAAATTCTAACAGTTTTGTCAACAGCTACCTTAGTTCTCAGATAGTTCCTTTGTGATAAGTTCTAACAATACTTTCGTTTTACATGAATAATTACTTAGGTGGAAAACATTTTTGTTATGGACGTATAGAAGCCAAAGATAAATGAATCATGATTGATACAGATTCAGATATTTACTAAAAAAATTAGCTATTCTTTTATTCTACCTGACACTATTTTCCCTTTCAGCTTTTGGCTATTTTGGCTAAATGCATGCAACAACCTTAGAGCCCATCAAGAATGTATAGCCATGTGTTACACTTCTAACATTATTCATTATTTTCATCATACTTTTTCCTTTTTTTTTTAAGCAAGAGCTTGCTATGTAATTCTGGCTGGTCTGGGACTTACTGTGTAATTCAGGTTGGCCTTAAACTTGTCTCAGCCTCTTAAGTGTTGAGATCATCATTCTTTTATATATTATTATTTTTACATAAACAGTATTGTGGGCAATCTTTAGAATTGAAAGCACACCCTATGGACATAGAGCGTGAAACAAGTTCTCTGCACACTCTCATTAGTGAACCAATGCCCCCACATTCTGTAGGTATCAGGGGCCACATTGTGCTTTGGTGTCCTCCCATTTCCCCATCCTGTGTAACTAGAAGACCTGCATTCATCTTTTCAACCTTCATTTCTCTGGAAATCCCTGAGGAATACGTCTTTGTTCTCCAAAGCCCTTTTGGGGTGGTGGTGCCTGTGGACGTTTATGGCAGGTTCCTTCTTCAGACTGCTGCCACACACCCTCACGACCGTTCCATCCGAGTCTGTAGCACAGTTATCACTTGACATCAGCATTTTACAAACTCCACTGAAGAACTGCAGATAATTTAGGCAATTACAACACATAAAAACATTAAATGTGAAGCTGCTTATTGTAACTCCCAAGTTTCACAAGCCATATCTCCTTTTTGGGTGCTCTCTATTTATTTCCTCCTCTGATCCAACCTGGCTCGTGCTCATCTCCACAGCAGCAGGTTTGACCAGGTTTCCTCTGTTCAGAATCGTGACACTTTAACTTTTACTGAAGTTCACAGAAAAGCAGAAACATTTTCTCTTTACCTCCCAAATGTGATTGATGGCACAGTGATTCCATGACCTCATGCTTAGATGCAACTCTATCTTCATTAAAAAAAAAAAAAAACCTGTTGTAGTATTAGAAGAGTTTAGTATCTTTTTTATTTTTAAAGCTCACTTAACCCTAAAAGCAAGATTTACAAACTAGGTTTACTGTATTTGGAACATGATAAATACTGATGGATGGTATGAGCTAGGGATAAGAAAAAGCGTGTTCGCTTCATTTTTCCTGAAGTAAATGGATAGGTGTCAGAGGGTATCTTTGATTATACTTTTGATAGAAAAAGGTATTAGAATGTGTTTAGCTTAAGTGGGATGACACTGTCACCTGACACATGATAAATAGTAAAAGCTAGGGGCTGGGTGAATGGTGAGCACTTACTGTATCTACGGAGAGCTCAGGGCTCAGTTCCAGCAGGTCTTAGCACCCATGGGGTGGGGGATTCCACCTCTTCCTGGTGCTTCAGAGACAACAAAAATCTGTACTTTTGTATTATAATTATTTCCACCTCCTCAAATTAAAAAAAAATCCCTGTAGAGCTCAGTAGTGAGATACGTTTAGGCCAGTTCTGACCAGGCTGCCATTTTGCTGGCATTGGAAGGGACTTCTTGGGCATTGTGTTTTGCAATGGATTTTTTTTTTTTTTTTTTGGCCAACCTGTCTATTGGAACAGCAAGCTGCGGCATTATAATAGTATTTTGCGGCATTATAATAGTATTTTGTCCCTGTTACACAGACACGATTTTTGGGAAGAGTGACAATTTACTTGAAAATGTTCAGTTTGGTTAGAGGAATTGGTATGGAACAGAGAGGACATGAAAAGTTTGGAATTGGGTACATCTAGGTTTAAACTTATCTCTGACACTTGAGTGTAAACTGGTAATTGAAAACGACATATTCTATACACAACATTCTCATTTGTAAAATGACATATTCTATGCACAACATTCTCATTTGTAAAATGAGATTAATAAACCTTACAAGTAATAGTGAGGCCAGATAATTCATACACATTACTGGTCCATCCATACTAAGCATTAAAAAATATAAGCTCCTTCCTTTCTACTTTCAGCTTACTTGGTTGATTATTAATTTCTACATTTACTTTAGCTCCAATACCTATGTCGCTTTTGCACGTATTTAGAAGTAAGATGGCTATTTCAACAAGTTCAATGAATTGTTGGTTTTATGAAATGACAGGCTCTCTGGTTTCTTGCCCAGGATCAGTCATGGCGCTCACCCAGTGCATTTTGCTGTATTCTTGATACTGTGTTAATCTGTCTAGCTGAGCTCACTTGATTTCTAATGGCTGGTCCTGCTGACACACCTTAGCAGCCTTGCTTTGCTTGTTAGGGTCACCCACAGCAGCCCAGTCGCCTCTCCACCCACTATGCATTTGTTTTGCTGGTTGCATGCATTTCTTTGCTACATTTTCACTCGGATCATTCTTGGAGTTTGGGGCAGAAAAGTTGCCATCTTTCTTTCTCTCACTTTTTTCTATGTCATTATTGGTTTATATAACTTGGTGCCAGGCAGTCTGGAGAAAGCCAGGTTGAGTATCAGGAATGGTGTATAGCAGAGGGTCTGCAGCTAGTTTTATGCTCACCTGACTTTTTAGTGCTTAGTATTTCTTCTATAACCCAAATTTAGTACTGTTGGCCCCATTTATCTCTCTGGGCTGTTATTAGGTAATAGATGGATTTTACTGTACAAATGTAATGTGATTGAAAATAAATCTCATCATAATAGTGTTTTAGGGATTAGAGCACGTTTCTCAAACTTTGTTGTACATTAGAGTCACACCCAGGCTCAGATAGTTATAGCCAGTAAATTAAATTCAAATTGGCATGCAAGTTTTGGTGTTTATTAAATTTAAAATTTTAATTGACATATAAAAATTATACATATTTATGGAGTACAGGGTGATATTTTAATGTCTGTATACAATGTCTAATGATCATATCTGAGTAACTGACATATCATCACCTCAGATATTTATTATTTTTATGTTAGGAACAATTTAAAATCTTTTATGCTGGCTACTTCAAAATTTAATTATTATCAACCATAGTTATCCTACTATACTGCCGAACATCAGAAGTTATTCTTCCTGTCCAACTGTAGTCCCATACCTAGTAATTCTCCTCTCTCCAACCTCTTTCCACCCTCTTCTCAGCCTCCGCCAAGCACTATTCTACTCTACTTCTATGCAGTGAACTTTTAAAGCTTTTAATGTAAGAGAAGATATGAAGTATTTGTCTTTCTGTGCCTGATTTATTTCACTTAAAATAATCTCCAGGCTCATGCACATGGATGTACATGAGAAAACTTCATTCATTTTTATGGATGAATTGTATGCATGTTGTATATTTCGTTATATATATGTGTATATATATATGCTTTATACGAGCTTTTTCTGCTTTTTGAGGTGATCCTGTGATTGTTGTCCTCCATTTTTTGTGTTGAACTGTGCCTGATTCCCTAGAATGAATCCTACTTGATTATGCTGTGTAGCATTTTTGATGTGCTGTTGGACTCAGTTTGTTAGCTTGTTATTAAGAAACAACACCCACATCCATCAAAAATATTTAATATCCTTCTTTTTCCCTCCCATCCTCTTCCCTTCCCCTCCTTTCCTGGAATTGGTCTTGGAGAATAAGTTTGAGAAGAACTGATGTGAGTTTTATTTTTAAAAGTTTGGTAGAATTTACTAGGTAAGCCATTACATGCTGGGCTCTTCTTTGCTGGGAGACTATTTCTTATTTCATATCATATTGTTACTAGTCAGTTAGGTTTTCTGTTGTTGATATTTCAATCTTAGTGGGTTGAATGTGTCTAGGGATTTATCTGTTTCTTCTAGATTTACTGACTTGTTGGTGTACACTGCTCATACCAGTCCCTACGATCCTTTGTTTCTGAGGTATCCATTTATTGTCTCCCTTTGGTCTCTAGTTTTATTTGAATTTTCTCTTTTTCTGTATTCTCCCCTCTCCTCCTTCCTCTTTCTCCCTTCTTCCCTGCTTCCCCTCTTTTCTCCTCTCTTACCCTTTCCTTTTTTTTTTCATTTTTTCTTAGTCCCCGCCATCTTTTTCTCTCCCTTCTCCCTTTCTCCTTGTGTTGTCCACTCTGATCTTGCATGTCTGGACTCAAGGGACCCTCCCACCCCAGCCCTGAGTACCTAGGACCACAGGCATGTGCTACCACGTCTAGCTTCTCTCTCTCTTTTTTTGTATAATTTACTCTAGCTATAGATTTTGATTTTTAAAAGCTTTTTACCTTTTTGATGTTTTATTCTCAATTTTATTTCTTTTTATTCTGATCTTTACTCTTCTTTTAATGTCAGATTTGGTTTGTTTTTGCTTTACTTGTTACTTAATTTATACTTTTAGATTGTTTATTTGAAATCTTTCTACTTTTATTATATAGGCATTTATTGCTAAAAAAAAAATCTTTTACTGCCTTTTTGGTATCCCATAGGTTTTGGTGGTTGTGTTTCCATTTTTAGTAGTTTCAAATTTCACTCTGAATTTCTTGTTTGACCCATTAGTCATTCAGAACTATTATTTAATTTCTGTGTGTTTGTACTAGTTTTGATAGATTCTCTTGTCGTTAACTTCTAATTTTATTCCTTCATGGTCAAGAGAAGACTCATCGTATGTCTTAATTTTTAAAAATTTATAGAGACTTATTTTGTGGTCTAAAATATGGTATATCCTAGAGAATGTTAATGTATTGATGGAACAATGTGTATTCTCAGTTCTTGGATGAAATATCCTTTAACTGTGTATTAGGTCCACTTAGTCTATATAGTAATTCAACTCCAGCATTTCTTTGTTCATTGCCATCTGAATGATATCTCCAGTAGAGACCATTAGGTTTCTCCAGCTTACTTTTGCCCTGTGAGGAAATGATCATTGCCTCAGCCAATATGGGTAGGAGAGACAGTGTGGGAGAGGCAGAGGTACCTGCTCTTCTTGTGCCATCCAGGGATTGTGTCATCCTTCCGGTCTCTAGTGTACTTAGCCATTTCAGTCAGATTATAGCAACATACTCTTTGTGGCCCCTTTGTGTGTGAGCAGAATGAGTGATAGGCAATTCCATTTGGCAACTTTGCAGCAAATCTCAGGGGCTATTTTTTTTAACTACTTACATGATTCCAGCATGTAGCTGAGTTTGAGAGCTGGTGCTTCAGCACCTTGCTCTCTGGAGTGGTCCAGGTGCTGACAGTTCATAATAAGCATCACCCGAGAGCTCGTTATGAATGGAGAATGTCAGACCACTCTCAACACGCTTTGACTCTTTTGCATCTTAAAATTTGAGAAGAACTGCTTTAAAGGTTATTTTAGTTGCTTTGTCTTGCAACTGAGGAAAATCAGAAATGTCAAGAGACTGTCACAATTCTAGCTAGTGAGGCCAGTTGTGGTGGTGTTCTTATACTCTGCATGTTTATTTCTCTTTATATAAAAAAAGTTTGGATAATTTGCCAATAGCATGTACACTTTTAGTTTGTTCTGAGTTCTTCAGATGTGGTTAACGATTATCTATAGTGTGCCTAATATCTCCAAGCCCATCATCTTTGAGAATAATGTTAATGGGATGGAGAAACTGGCTAAATCTGTACCCAAGCAGCTTTGACGATTTGGAAAAGACTGAAACAGCTTGCAGCTTATTATACTTGTTGAGTTTCCTACATAACCCACCCTATTCTGCCTCACCCTACCACAAAGCATAAATTCTAATAAAATTTTAATAAAATGAATTTCCTGCTCTTTATTGGCTGACAGATTAGTCACAGAAGACCAAGGTATGCTAATATACAGTGTTTTCTTTTTTGAATTACCAATCTCCAGCTCTTGCATAGGGGGAAGCCAGGAAATTTGGGGATGTGGCTAGTTGTGGAAGAGGCCAACTTAAGGTTTTGAGGATAGAAAGTGTGCTTTGCTGGGCTCTGTGTGCTTACTGGTTCAGCAGTGTATAAGGAAGCTGGACAGAGAGTGCAAGATAGGTTGGTCTTCACTCGTCCAATCAGATACCACACGGATATAGCAGGTGTACACCTTGCAAGTTGAGATGTGCTATTTTAAATTTCCTGGGGCAGTACTTGTTAGAGATGAGCCGTGTGTTGGACTCATCAGCCTTCTTAGTAATGTGTACCTAGCTCTTTCCTTCTCTCTGCACCCACTGTGCAGCTGATTATATTGTAAGTAATGGCAGCTTTGCCTTGGGAGGTTATGGATACACCACGGATGGGAACAGCCCATTTGCAAAGGTGTGTGAATTTCAAATTGCTAGTTGCATCTCTTTGCAACAGGGCCATGGGGAGCAAGAGAGAGAACCTCAGTGGGAGTGACACCCAAAGCCACAATAATTTCTGATGATTAACCTTCAGTTTTTTACATCAGCTATTATGTGTATTTCCAGGATTATAGACAAAATAATTGCTTTTCTGTATAGAAAATCTGGCATTACAAAGCTATCTAATTTTCATCACATGATATCATAATACCTCCGGTAGAGTGACTTGTAGCTAATGCTTTCCTCTCTTCTTCTGTCCCACTTTTCCCACTATTTGGTATCCTTTTTTTTCTTTATTAATTGCTAGGTGACTTCAGCCAGAAAAGCAAGGATCATAAGCAGTGTGATAGTAGCAGTGGGCCTCAGAACCTCCTTCTCTATGATAAGAATTATGCATGTTTGTATGTGCCTCTATGTGCGTCTGGGCTTCAATTCCTAAAGTGACGCTACAGGAGCTAGTCAAGTGCATGGAAGGACCAATGGCAGGTGATATAAACAAGTGACTGTGTCAGGAAGACTATGGTGGACTGGGTAGCTCCCATCTGTTTCTCAGAGGAGGAACCGGCCAGCTCCATGTCTTGTTGTTTGGGGAATGACAGCCAGTGTTTTGAGATACCATTTCTAAGAGACTCTGACAATTCTAACTTCTTGTAAAAATGACTAATATCTATAGGATTGCAATTCATTGAAGTGTCTTTTTAATGATGTGACTGTCAATACTATGCAGCCTGAAAACCACATCTAGGGACTACGTTGGGCCTGTAAGGCAGGAGTTTGCAGACTTGACTTAGTTTCATGTCCTCATTTCAGAAGAGAAAGGATCAGTCCATATTATTAGTGAGGCACAGAACTGAAAAAAATGCAGGTTAACACAGTGTCTTTTTCTCTGATTTAAAGTGTGCATGCAATTTAATGTTTTTTAGTACATTCAGAGTTGTGTACCACCCTCCTAGTCAATATTTCTTAATTAGAATTTTTAAATTTTTATTACTACATGCTTGTAGTACATCATGATTAACTGTGGAGAGTTGGCCCCTGTGCATAGCACATCTGAAGAAACCCACAGGGGATTTACGGGCCAGGCACTGAGCTGTGTCAGGGTTGGACTCCAGACATGGCCTCATCCTTCAGTAATGTCACAGTCTGGCAGAGGTGACAAACAAATAACTATAATTTCTTGAGGCACATGCAAGAAAGAAGTTACAGATACAGAGACCATGTGAGGTTGTGGTGGGGGCGTGTTCTGCCTGAAGACAGGGCATGGAGTGGTAGACCGGGGCAGGCATGCAGGACAGCTAATGCCCAGGCTGGCTGCTGACGTGTAAGTATTTCACTAACTGTCATGGTGCTTTTCTTATGTGCTGTCTTCTTTTACATTGGTTAAGCAGCTGTTTTATTGCTGTAATTTTGATGAAATTTCTGGGAGGAATTGATGAGGTGATTTCACACTTTCATATTATTTAAAGTTTATACATACTAACTTAAACTTTAAAAAGTTAGAAGAGTAAAGAATAGGGCAAGTATTAACTTCATTTTGTAGGTGAGGAAATAGTGATTCAGAGGAACTGAATGCATGACGTAGGTCACCTCATGGTACATGCTGAGGCAGAACTGGTAAGAATGCAAGTCTTTCTCATTTGCAGTTGCTGCTGTTTACGTTCCGAGTCCTAAACGTGGCACCACGCATCACCCATCTAAGTCACAAGGCCAATTTCAGGTTCTGCCTTGCTCAGGAATCCTTGTCTCAGCTTTCTTGGGGTAATTGCTGAAGCTAACAGCATACTTTCTATGCTGGTTGTCAAAACAGTACCATTGAGGTTCAGCTCTTTTCCACTTTGGGGCTGAACCTGAGGAGGTATTTCTGGGTTTCTGTCACCGATAACAAAGATGCTTTGATGAGCGCTCTTAGAAACAGGATTTGAAGAACTGTCCTTAGACAGGCAGTGGACACAAGGTGAAGATGAAAGTTCAGAAAGGGTCTGATTCAGGCTACAGACATGCTGAGGCTCCTTAATGTGATAATGCAACTGTGCATTGCACGAAGGTGCCCCTACAAGGGCTCCAGTGAGAGGCAATTCAAGGACCCTGCCCCATTCCACAAGTTTTGGGCCTGCCGGGCTGCATGCAGTGGGGATACTGGCAGGAGCGAAGGCTTGGTGTTAGGCCAGCTCTCGTAAAGTCTAGTATTGGCTTGGGGATGACATGAGGGTGGGACTGAGCTCAGACAAGGAAGAGTTCTAGATCTCCAGTGGGTTATTGTAGAAACCCATTGAGGTGGCCAGTTTCTCAGGACAAAACTCACTTTCACTGAGTACTCACTGCTTGTTTGTTACTGAGTTGAGAATTTCCATCTGTTCTGTTCAACTTAACTCTCCCAGGAAGCCAATTTCATTATAAAGAAGAAAACAAGTCTCAGTCCTGTGACTTGCCCAAGAGCGTCTGGTTATGAAGTGGTGGAGCTGAGGTAGAAGTTAGGTCTGACAGCCTGGTGAATCCAAAGAACATGTCAGAAGAAACGTAAGCAATGAGAGTTTTCTGGGAAATGGAGGTGATTTCTTTCATAGTATAGTTTCCGCTTGGTGTGTGTACATTGTGTGTGTGTGTACATTGTGTGTGTGTGTGTGTGTGTGATGTTTATGTGTTTGTATGTTTGTGGTAGTGGAGAGGTGTCAATAGGAAACAGTAAGAGAAAAATGGAGGAAAAACTCAATGGATAAATTTACTTTGAAGACAATTTACTAGTCAGCTATTCATTTTCAGTTTCTCTGCATTAATGGAGATAAAGAGTATAGTAGAAAAGCTCAAAAGTGAATAAATGACATTATTTGTTTTTGACATTGAGTGTGTAATGGTTTAGAAAATAATAAAGTAAATAGAGAGACTATTTAGTCAATACTCAGTGTGGGAAGAAGAGAAAACTCTGCATTTTCTTAAGTTTGCTAAATAATGTCTGTTTCCTTTTCCCACATAGCTGCGTCTCTTAGACACACAATGTCCTTACAGAGGGAACTGGTTTATCTCTTATAATTTGGTTGTTGACTTTTAAAATTTCCTGAGGAAGTTAAGGTAATTAAATAGCTCTGTGTAACTGAGGAAATTTCCAGCTCATTTTTCCCTAGTTTTGTTAAACTGTGACCTATAGTTGGGCATAAGATAGACTACTAGCTAATTCAAGGTAACATACTTTTATTGAACATTTATCATATGTAAGACATTCTACTAACTTCATAGGAATATATGTACCTTACTATATTGTAATTGGACTATAACAAAATAACAACAACAACAAAAGATCCAGATATACCAGGTAGAGGTTCTGAGAAAGCTAAATTTTAGTGTTCTTAGAAACCAATCTTTAAAAGTAATATTTATTCCACATTTCACTAGCAGTTAAAGGTTTATTCTTCCTTTTCTGTTTAAGCAAGATTTAAGAACAGAGGACACACCTGATAGGCAGTTAATGGCATGCTCAGAAGTCTTATTTCCACCATTATGCAATTTTATTCACCCAAGAAGAACAGCTGAAACGAGGAGAAAGAGAGTGTGCTTTACTTTTGGTGGTCCTGGTCACTCCCTGTTAGTGAGACCTATCTCTGCACCAGCTCCATGTCCCCATACAGCCCTTTGCCTAGCTCTGTTTCACTAGCCTGTCTTGAAAAGATGCACCATTTGGGGGCCCATGGCCACTTCTTTTCAGATTTCTGACTTAGGAAGTGGTACATCTTAAGATTGTGTTTCTGGAGTGGGTGATTTAGCTCAGCAGCATAAGCATCTGCCTTGTAAGCATGGCCGTTGTGAGTTTTACCCCTGGTACAAAAAAAAGAAAGATTATGTTTGAAATGTTTTATTAAATAGCTTTAACGAGACCAACTTTGGAAATTAACTGAGCAGGGAAAGTGCCAGACCTGAGTGCTGGGGTAGGAGGGTGTCTGGGATCTGCTTGCACACTGCCCGAGTGAGAGACAGACCCACAGGCACACGTGGGAGACCCAGCCCCTCAGCTGAGACAGTGCTTGGAGTTTGGAAAGAGTCTGCGGTGGAGGCTCTGGCACACTCAGGATGACAGAAGCCATCTACAGAATTGTGACTCCATTGGAGCTTTGCCTTCATGTTTAAAAACAGGTTCACGTATGTCATTGTTCTGGGTTAACCTTAGAGTTTTAGTCTTATGCCTTCCACAGGTACATCACAGGGACAGTGAAAGGATATTTAGAGAGGAAGACATTTAAAAGGTAAACAGAGAATGGTGTTACATGTGGAGTTCCACCTCAAGTATATGGGAATTAAGTTTTACTTAGTTTTCTATCATCTTTGATATTTTAAGGACATTTTTCCTAGCTCAGTGTTTTTTGAGTGACATTCAAGAGAACAATAAATGTTATTTTAAAAAATTTGTGGCAAAGTGTGTTTGAGAAATGTTGAGTTAAAAAATTTAACAGGGTTTTTGAAGTGTAGGGATGTTTGAAGTCTTAAATATGGTAATATGCTTTTAGAATTTATTAGAAAAATATACATGAGAAAAACTGTTCCAGATCATTGTTCCTTTCCAGAGGAAGCAGTTGCTTCTAAGCTCTAGTTTTGTAATGTGCAAACTTTTACAAGGAAAGGAATGGAGAGAACTTGAGGGCCACAGGAGATTTGTGAGGGTTGTGTAAAGTACTGAAACTATTTAAAGTGCTGGGAAAATGCTAATTGTTATTAGTTTATAAAATTTATGTCTAAAAGATAAACATTTTAATATTATTGCACACAGTAACTTTCCATGGCAAGAAAATTACATGATCTACTATAAGATGAAGTTCAATATAAGTGAATAAGAATGATGTTAGGGCACTGTTTCACAGTCTGTAATCTAAGCATTTGGGAGGCTGAGGCAGGAGTATTGGGAGTTCAAGGCCAGTTTGGGCTACATATTGAGTCTCGAGATAAAAACATTGAAATTGTTCCCATATCATTCACCATGCACTATACTAAAATAAAAATGGATCAAAAATCCAAACATTAAAATTGAAACACTAAGCGCTGAAGGAGAACAATCTCCAACCCAGATTGATGTATCCTGCAAAACTGTCTCTAGAAATTAATGGAGAAACAAGATGCTTCCATGACAAAGAGGAGCTAGGAGAATTTGTGACCACCAGTCCAACCCTACCAAAAATACTGAAGGACATTCTAGGGAGAGAGAACAAGAATACCAGCATTTCAGGAACAGTGGCAGAGAGGCCTCAGTGAACAGGGCAGACAGTGGAGTGGAAGAGAAAAATAGACAACCAATGGCAGAAAAATAGAATAGCAGAAATGAGGAAGAGAAGAATGGCTGTAATCTCTAGTATAGATGGCCTTGAAATACTAACAGAGAGAAACACAGGCAGAGTAGATCAAGAGATAGGGTCCATTGAACTGCTCTCTATAGGGAGGCAGTGGGACCCAAAACAAGCAATGCACCCCATAGGAGTGAAAGGGGAGGAACTGTCTAAAAAAGGGAGGCAGAGGATATTGTTAATGGGGTAACAAGATTTAAAATTTACATTATTCTCACCACTCTGCTTGGATGGATTACGTGCTGTTCCACTTTTTCTACTTACGCTAGACTTGAGGACATGGTCAGCTATCCCAAAAATAAGAGGACATATTATGGTAATCATCCCTAATTTTCTTATCAACTTAATCTGAAGCTCTTTATAACTTATACTGTCTTATTAGGACTGATCTTATTTGAATCTGGTTTGTTAGATTGCTACTTTGTATTGACTGATTTTATTTAAATCTGTTATGATGGATAGCATCAAGTCTAAGTGTATAGGCAACTACACTGACGATGACAAGATTCACTAAGATACCCACTCTGGTTTGATTATTACTTGCTTTTGAAGTCTTACAATGTCTCCAATGCTTCATTTTTATTAATGTTGTTATACACTGCTGAGACATCATGGTAACCATTGTAGATCACCTTGTATTGGGGTTTTATATGACTTTTCTGCCTCATGCTTTTCTAGGAATTGTTTTATTTTATCTTGCTTTGTTTTGTCTTTCCTGCTAATACAGAAATGATAGATATACATGTAGAGGCTCATGCATGTGTAGAGCTTATAAACAGTTTGCGAGAACCAACTATATAACACATGTTGAAATGAACAACTACTTTGAAGAAAAAGAGACACTACAATACCCAGTGCTGATTCCATAATGTCATGATGTGAAGTCCAGCAAAACTATCACTTTTTGTTCAAAGTGATCTTAGCTTGCTTTGCCTTGTTTAAGTTCAACAGACATGAAGGTATGGACAGCTGTTTTGAGGAGAATGAGAGACACTATGACAGCCATTCTTGGCTTCCCTAATGTCTGGTCTTGAAGACCTGAAATGCCCTCCTCATCCTGCTTAGATCAATTCCATACTATGTTGTTTCATGTGAATCCCCTGTATGTGACAATATGGACAACTATTTGGAAGAAAACAAGAGTGAATATGATAGAGAGTGAATATCTCCGATTGTCTAGTTTTGAAATTTATGTCTCTTACATTGCTTTCTTGTGATCCACTTTGTTCTGTTTTGTTGTGTTTAATTTTACCCTTTTGATATAATTGCATGTATATTTGAGTGGGTAAGATGGATGACCATATTGCTGTTTTTGTCAGATCATGGAGCAGAACTGTTAACAGT